>PVJH01004925.1:0-118947 GCA_004026705.1 Nesogale talazaci | reverse complement strand
GGAGGAGAAGAGCTTTGCCACTTGCTTTCCACTTACAGGAAGTCCCGAGAAAAAGGACGATCTGTTGGACGAGACACAACTAAATCCTCTAATCCAGAGTGTCAGAGAAAGAGACAACCTTTTAATCAACACACATTTGTTGAGTATCTAATATGTGGCATTGGACTAGGCAGTGCAACAACCCTCTATGATCTTGACCCTCATAGTGCTTGTGATCTAACTGGAAAACTGTCAGGGTAACCAGCCCCTGACAATTTCACGGGTCTGTAGGTGCAACTGTATGGCAATAACATATACAGATTATTGTAAAGTCATAGAGAATGGCAGTCTAACCTTGGCCATCCTTGAGCTGACTAGACCTTTAGTCTGGACTCCCCATGGAAACAATCCTCATCAGTAGTGTGTGAGCCCCACCTAAGGTGGAACAGACCATAATTTGATTGTTCTGGATGGCTGATACTTTCAGGGAGGAAACTTCTAAGCAGCTGGCTTCCTGAGTGTGCTACAATTATATAACAAGTGCTGCAAGCAGTGTCTTAGGTCTGACATAGACTTGGGGGAGACAGACTGGGGAAAAAGCCTTTTTGTACCCCACAGAAAACTAAACAATAAACAGATTTAACAACACCTCCATCCCACCCCCACCCCCCTTCTCTCTCACACATATCTGTAAGTAAAACTTTTAAAATGAACTTTTACATAGACTGGCCAATAAAGGGTTCTTCTGGCTGCCCACTGCTCAATGGAAAACAGTTACTGGTAGGTCATTCTCTAGCGCAATCAGTCACTGCTGTTCCTACCCATCAGTTAAATGGTCTGCTCTCCAAGAGTCATTTATGTCTGCTCTAAAATTGGTTAATTTTACTTGCTAATTTCACATCAATAAATTCTTATAAACTGAGAAATATGAGAGGATGGCTTCCAAATGTTCATGGAAAGATTCCATTATCTTTTTTTTTTTTTTTTTTTGGTTTTTGGGGCATCACTGCTCTCCGGCGGTGGGAGTAGGAGGCCCAACCCCACTGCTGGTATTGAATCTCCGTCCCAGTGGGCCGCAGTCCCGCGCACAACCACTACGCCACCGGGGCTCAGCCCAAGATTCCATTATCTTTCCATCTCATTTTCCTACAAAATTTCAGGATTCAGAGTGAAGGGGTAGAGTCTAACCTGTCAATCAGGTAGTAGCTTATGACCTCATTTGGGAAGTGCTAAGTAGATAACTCGCTGGAGGGAAACATGTTCACTCCCTGTGGAGAAGACACATGGAGAGAGGCTGATGGTGTCAGATCTATGCAGCCAGAGAAGTCATGTGGAGAGGCCTGCCACTGCTTTTTATATGACTGGATCCACAAACCTTCCCACCCACTAGCCTGTGCTCTTCCTGCATTTGGCGTTATTGCGTGTGTTTCATGAGTCTGAAGAGGGCTTTATTGACTGGGGTCGGACATATGAGATAATACTGAACTTATGGACTTGATCTGGACAGGGTTGGGATGTTTTCTCAATATTCAACTGCACTTGTATATAGTTCTTTCTTTCTTTTTCTTTTTTTTAATGGTTTCATTGGGGGCTCTTACAGCTCTTATAACATTCCATACATCATTTGTATCAAACGTACAAGTTGCCATCCTCATTTCCAAATATTTTCTACTTGAGCCCTTGGTATAAGCTCTTCTTTCTCTCTTTTTTTTAAAATAAATAATTTTAATGGAGGCTTATATAACTCCCATCATAATCAATACATCTATCAATTGTATGCAGACCACATTTGCACACTTGTTGCCATCATCACTCTCAAAACATCCTCCCTCTACTTAGACCCCAAGTACCAGCTCCCCATATTTCCCCTCCCTCCCCACACCCCTCCTCCACTAACCCTTAATAATTTACAAATTGTTAACACTTTTTCATATCGTACACCGTCCGATGTATCCCTTCACTCACTTCCCCATAGTCTGTACGCCAGAGAGGAGTTTATAAGTAGATCCCTGAATTTGGTTTCCTCCTTCTACTCCACTATCCCTCCACGCTCCAGTATCATAACTCCCACTACTGGTCCTGAAGGGATCATCTGTCCTGAATTCCCCATGTTTCTGGCTCTAGCGTACATCCCTGTCTAGCTGGATTTGTCAGGTAGAATTGAAAGCTATTTCTTTTACACATATGTGTGTCTATGAATTTGTTTCTCAAGATTATCCAGACTAACACAGTTTTCATCAACTTATTTTTCAAAAGTACATCACCATGAATTTGAAGCATCAATCTTTTGGTTAGCAATCAAGCATGCAACTGATTAGACAATATAATTCACTGAGACATTAATCTGCATTTTGTTCTTGGATTTTCTTCAGCAAATTCAAATATCTAGTTGTGAATACATAGAAACCATTCATATTTATATTAAAAATAAGAGGCAATTAATTAGTTTTATATCTAAAAAAGTGCTAAAATTGGGCTAAGACTCTCATGCTTACTGATAGTAATGCAAACAATTCTTATATTAGAAATGAAAATTGTGATAAAGGTGCAGTTGATTAATGGAATAAATATGTATGGATGTCTTCTGACTATACCTTTGAACTCACTGTACTAGCTGAGTCTCCCATTAATTCATAAGTTAAATAGGATCTTTGATGTGCTCATTTTGTACTTTTAAATATGCACGTCAACTTGCCTAAATTGTGTTTACTATAAATTTCCTTCTAAATTATTTAACAATCAGAGAAAAATAACTCTTTCAAATTATATTCTCATATTTACATAATGTAGCGGTCATAGCAAGGCGAGGTTTTTGAGGCCCAGTCATCCCAGTGTTTGTCCGTTTCGGTCAAGCACGCAGCCCTGGAAACGTTTACCTTTGGTGCGCCATCCTTTTGTATCCCCACATCGTTGGTGGCGATCCCCTTCACACTGCCATCTTCATGAAAAAGAACCTAAAATGGACATACTGGATTAGTATCATTTAAGAATTCATAAAAACCTTAGGAGGACAAACAGTGAGCAGCCATGGATTTTAGAAAATGAACATGCATTTTACATTATAATAAAACAAACTTTAAAGTGTTTAAAGAGACATGTTTTGAAGACCCTCCTTTCTATAGTAAGAAATGAGAAAGGCTACAACAAGAGATGCTGGTGTCACTGGATGCTGCACTTGGTTAAAGCACTTGGCCGCTAACTGAATTTTGGGTAGTTTGAGTCCACTCAGAGGCATCTGTGACAGAAGGTGTGGAAATCAATCTATTTCTAAAACTTCAGCCACTGAAGAGCCTACAGAGCACAGCTCTAATTTAACACAGGGGTTCACCCTGAAACTGAATCAACTTCATGGCAATTCGTTTGAGAGAGATTACTAAAAAAGCAAGCAAGATGAAACACACAGCTTTCTGAAGGTTCAGGTATCAAAAGCCTGTGGTATTCAACTCGAGTTATGCAGATGATAGTGGAAAGAGAACAGTGTCAGGAAAGCCTGTGTCCCAAATGAGTTAAGTTGCCCCCCAAACAAAGACAATAAAACAAACAAATAAAAAAAGAGGATGAAGATGGCCAGAGATGTTTTAAGTTATTTAAGAAACAAGAAGCTCCTACTCCCACCAGGGCAGTGATGGCAGTGGGGGGCGGGGGGTAGTGGGGGAGAGAGAGAAATAACCAAGAAGGGAAGGGGTGAACAGATAAAGGGCTTAATTGTGAGGATGGTAATAGCAAGGCTCCTTAACCCGTGATTGGTCATTTCTCTTGCTTCTCTGGTAGGAAACGCTTTTTGGAGAGAAAAGTATTGTGAATTCACATGAAATATCAGGGGTGACCAGTTGAAACAAGGACTACTAGCAACAGATAGATGAAACATATACACAGGGCTTATTTGATACCCTGAAAATAGATGTTTCTGTGAACTAGAAGCAAAGTCTAGCTTAGAGTACCAAGAATTGCCATGGAGATCACTAACTGAGGAAAAAAGGGGAGATTCAAAACTACGTATTTGTCTCCGTGTGTGTATGTGTTGAAAAAGTGAAGGATGTGGATTCCATAAATCATCCACTGTGTCTTTGAAACTTATTCCAATCAAGAACTCAATACAAAGAAATGCGAACACCTATATTTTGGTTTTAAAAAACCAAATGCATATGAACAGCTTGGGAAAACGGAAATCAATAACAGCAAATACAATAAGGGGTCTATCTGTTTTATTTCATTTTTATTCTCTAAGGGTAAATACCAGTATCTGTATTTTTAAATCCCCTCATCCTGGGGCCAAGAAATGACTCAACCTTTCTCTTTTCCTTCAGCATTTCTTTAAAAAAAAAATTGTAGTAATAAGACCTTCGTCTATGAGCTAGCGTTTATTTTTTTTGGGGGGGGGGCATCACTGCCCTCTGGTGGGAGTGGGAGATCCAGCCTTGCCGCTGCTGGATTTGAACTGACAATCCAATGGGTCGCAGTCCTGCACTCAACCACTAAGGCACTTGGGCTCAGCCGTGAGCTATCTTTTAAAAGAATAGGTCTCTTGCCAGTTTTGCATCTCTTTGAAAGATTGGCATTTTGATTCCCTGTATCTGTGACAGCTTAGTGAACAGTTAGGTTTCAAACTGTACCTGCCAAACACGTTATCATGTCACGATGACCCTATAGGACAGAATAGAAGTGACCCTGTGGGTTTCTGAGAATCAAATCTATGGCGATGAGCTTTTATGAGCAGCATATATACAGAGCCTGGGTCACACAATGTTCAGTGTTTGGCAGCCAAACAAAATGTCAACAGTTCCAATCTACCAGCAGCTCAGTGGGAGAAAAAAAACCTGGTGATCTGCTCCCATAAAGATAAGAAATCCACTGTCATCAAGTAGATTCCAATGCATGTGAGCCCTAAACAGGGTTTTTAAGACTGTAAATCTTTATGGGAGAAGACAGTGTCAGCATTCTCTTCAGAAATGGCTGGCAGATTTGAACTGCTGACCTTTCGGTTAGTAGACCAATACTTAGCCCACGGTGGCACCAGGCGTCCTCCTACAGGTTACCATGAGGATCAACTTAGTGAGACACAACAACAAAGAAAAGGACATGGATGTACTGGATTTGATTTGACAAATTATCCTGAAGGGCAAGGAGACTGCCTGTGTGAACATTACAGTCTGGTTCTGTACTGGATTTGATTTGACAAATTATCCTGCAGGGCAAGGAGACCGCCTGTGTGAACATTACAGGCTGGTTCTGGCGTATTCAATAGTAACACTGGCTCTTTCTTTTATCTAATCTGTGGAGATTTCTCTGGGTTTGAAAGAGATTTCATTTTTAATTACCTCCCCATCAACAATATGATATGGTTGCCCAAACTTATTACTTTGGGGGGGAATGAATGGAATAACAGTGTTATAAATGCTATTGCACGCCCTCTCCTACCCCTACCCCCAATATGTGTTTGAATTCTAACCTGTGAATCTGTAGATGTAATCACCTTTAGAAATAGGGATTTCTATTTTATGTTAATGAAGCCTTATCACTGCCAGATATGTCCTTCAGTTAATGACTTAGATGATACAAAGACAAGCAGGAAAGGTCCTTATGGTGATTCCCTAAAGAACTGAGACAGTCCTCCCACTAGAGCCATCGTGTGACTTCGAACTTCCAGCCTCCTCAACGAGGAAAAGATGTCTTTTCTTCAAAACTGGCCATTTACGGTTTTTCTGCAATAGTGTACTGGGGAATGAAGAGAAATAGTTTCTAGCATGAGGAAGATAGCAGTCCTGCTGCACACAAGTATTGGCGTAGTTTGTTTATTCTGTGTCTTTTTTTTCTTCTTTTTTACCCCCTACATTACTGCCTTGGTGGGAGTAGGAAGCCCAGCCTTGCTCCTGGAGAGCTGCTGCTGGATTTGAACCGTCAACCCTGTGGGCTGCAGTCCCTCACACAACCACTGTGCCACCAGGGCTCAGCTTGTCTCTCTCTTTTTTAAGTCATTTTATTGGGGGCTCTTACGGCTCTTATAACATTTCATACATTAATTGTATCAACTGTATTTGTAGATGTGTTGCCATCATTTCCTAATCATTTTTACTTGAGCCCTCACTATAAGCTTTTTTTTAAAAAAATCATTTTATTGGGGGCTCATACAACTCCCATCATGATCAGTATATACATCAATTGCATGCATACCATATTTGTACATTTGTTGCCATCATCATTTTCAAAACATCTTCTTTCTACCTAGGACCCCGGTACCAGTTCCCCACATTTCCCCTCCCTCCCCACTTCCCCTCCCTCTGACCCCTTAACAATTTACAAATTGTCACTTTGTCATCATATACTGTCTCTGACGTGTCCCTTCACCCACTTCCCCATTGTCCATACCCCAGAGAGAAGGCCAAATGTAGATCCCTGCAATAGGTTCCCCTGTGTGTCTCCTTATAAAGGGAGTAAAACTGGAACATAGTCGGAAGAGGGCAAGGACCATGTAGTAACCCAGTACAATTAATCCAATGTAATCCTAATGTATTAGTTAGCTGTAGCCATTTTGTCAACCTAACCTTATTGTGTTAATTAGCCGTAAAGTAGCCATTTTGTGTTGACCCAAGTGTGACCACTTTGCAACTGCTGCAATTCCTTTTGGAACTTCCATAACTGCTGACCCACTGCCATTTATTTTTTAAATTGCTGATGTTGCTTGTAAACCACCGTTTATTTTTATTAGTTCTCACTTCTTCCATATATCATGACTTCACCTGCCTTGGTGCCTTGTTTGTTCCGCAGTATAAATGCACCACTTTAAGCCCTCAGGGTGAAGGGAAATTTAGGCTCTTTTGAAAGTCACACAACAATGACAGCCGCACACACTGCAATAACAGCAATAGGCTGAAACTGGGAGGGGATCAGTGAGTAAGGGTTAAATACATAGTTAGAATGTTGTCCTTGTAAGAGGGCTGAGATTTGTGTTGCAGTTAAAAAACAGCTGATGATTTCTAGCTAGTATAGGGGAGAGGCTACCAATAATTCAAATAGCAGATAAAGTTATCTTGTCTAGTTGTAAGCTGGGCAATCATTGGAAGGTAAAATATAATGGATTTAATTATTTCTTGGGTGACATCTAGCCTTTCAATTCAAAAATCCTCTATCACCTAAAAAAATATGCATTTCCATGTTTTTCTTGTGGTTGGTTCCAGCTCTTAGGATGAGAAAAGCAAAAGAAAAATCAGAACAGAAATACTGCCCAGTCATGTATGCCAGTCTCACAATCGTGGCTATGTTAGAGACTATTGTTACAACCAGGGTGTCAAGCCACACTCTGAGGGTCTGCCTCTATTTCACTGCCTTCCACTTTACCAAGATTGATATCCTTTTCCAAGAATTAGTCCCTCTTGATAACATGTCCAAAGTATGTGGCAGGAAGCCTCACGAATCCTTGTTTCCAAGGAGCATCCTGGCTGGACTTTTTCTAGGACATATTTATTTCTTTTCCTGGCAGTTCATGGTGCATTCCGTATTCTTTGCCAATGTCATAATTCAGAAATATCAACTCTTCTCCAGTGTTATTTTTTGTCTAGCTTTCCGAGGTATATGAGGCAATTGACAACACCATAGCTTGTGTTAGGCACATGGTAATCTTCAAAGTGACATCTTTGCTGTTTTAACACTTTAAAAGAAATCTTTTGCAACAAATTTACCAAATGCAATGAAGCTTTTGATAATTTTCCCATTTCTTCCGATGTTGCTCACTAGGTTCAATTATGAGGATTTTTATTTTCTTTATGCTGAAATATAATTTATACAAAAGTCTTTGAGCTTAATGGGCAAATGTTTCAAGTTCTCTTCAATTACAGCAAGTAAGATTATATCAGTGCAGGTTACAAATGAGTTTTCCTCAAATCCTGAGTTAGGGTTCTCTTTCTTTTTAAAAAATTATTTTATTGGGGGCTGTAAAACTCTTTTTTGTTTTTATTTATATTTTTTCAAGAACTATAACATGTATTTTCTTTATTTTTAAAATCATTTTATTATAAAATCATTTTTAAAATCATCTATTCTGTCAAGCACATTTTCACATTTGTTGCCATCATCATTCTCAAAACATTTTCTACTTGAGCCCTTGGTATCAGTTCATTTTCTCCCTCCCGCCTACCCCCCTCACGAACCCTTGATAATTTACAAACTATTATTTTTTCATGTCTTACACTGTCCGAAGTCTTCCTTCACTCACTTTTCTGTTGTCCATCCCCCAGGGAGGGGGTTATATATAGATCATTGTAATCAGTTCCCCCTTTCTTTCCACTCCCTTCCCCGTCCTGGTATTGCTACTTTCATTATTGGTCTTGAAGGGTTTATCTGTCCTGGATTCCCTGTTTGTAGCTCTTATCTGTTCCAGTGTACAGCCTCTGATCTAGTCATATTTGTTTGCTTTTATTTTTTTTTGGTGGGGGGGCATCACTGCCTCTGGTGATCGTGGGCGCTACCTACCCAGTGCTGCTCCTGAGAGCCGCCACTGGATTTGAACCACCAAGCCCGCAGGCCACAGTCCTGCACTCAACCACTTACGCCACCAGGGCTCAGTCCCTGATCTAGTCAGATTTGTAAGGTAGAATTGGGATCACGATAGTGGGAATTGGGTTCTTCTTCTTCTAGACAAATCATCACAGGCTATATGCTCAATATACAGAGTGAATTGATACACTGGTATTATGGTACTGGTAAGGAATATTGAAAGTACTATGGACTGTCAAAAGAACAAACAAATCTGTCTTGAATGAATGCAGTCAGAATGCTCCTTAGAGGCAAAGATGGTGGCACTTTAGAAACATAATCAAGAAATACCAGTCCCTAGAGAAGAACTTTATACTTGTAAAGTAGAGGAGCAAAAGGGGGAAGGCCCTTAACAAGATGGATTGACACACTGGCTGCAACAATTGATTCAAACAAACAAACAAACAAACAACAGATGTGAAGATGTTGCTGGACTGGATAGCATTTAGTTCTGTTGTACCTAAGATTGCTATGGGTTGGAACCAACTCAATGATAAACAACAACTCATTCTTGTTTCCTATTTCACATTTCTATCACCAGTAAATATCAATACATCAGTTTCATACCTCAGAAGTTAGAAATTTCAGTCACTTTATTTTTGGCATTAGTAGCTCTATCCATGTCATTAAAATCAACTCAACTTTGAGAGTTCTTTCAGTCTTTTCTGGGTACTTTCCAAGTTGAAGGTCTCATCTTTCAGCAATATACTCAACAATGTTCTGCTCCTATTCATTAGATTTGCAATGGCCAAATTTTTGTTTAGAAGTAAGGGTTCTTCTTTCTAACCTGCCTTCATCGGAAATCTTAGCTGAAATCTGTCCAGCATGGGCAACCCTGTTGGTATTTCAAATACTTTCAACATAACAACAACACTCAAGCTACCATCATACAACAACATGATAGCCTTACCTCTGTTTACTTCTCAACTTATGTTCAAGTAATTGATTACTTCCTCTAAACATTAAATTAAAAAACTATAAATACAAACCTCTGCAGCAGCATAACCAGGATAGACTTCAACACCAAGGGCTTCTGCTTGTTCTCCCATCCAGCTCACTAAATGTCCCAGGCGTACAATGTAATTGCCATGATTATTCATTGGAAGACCTAGAAGTGTACACTTCATTAATCTGTTTTATTGATAAGGATTCTCAAAAGCATAAATACTTGACTTAACGCTAATGGTTATGCTTTTGACTTAAAAATGCTAATGGTTATGCTTGCTTTGGTAGCACATATACTAAAAACTCTAATGGTCACATGTTCAACTATTTCCATTAGTTCTGGTCTTGAGTTCTAATGTGTTAAATTGAAAAGATTTTTAGCATAAAATTAAAAAATTCCTGATTGGCGTAAATGCTTTATTTCAATTCTTCTGGTCTGAAAGACTAAAGAACTGGGTTCTGTTCTTGTGTTCTTATCTGCTTACCTGTTTAACCTGGGTTAAATCTTTGGGTTTCAGTTTCTCATCTTTAGAAAGGAGGGGATGTGACCAAATGAAATGTAGTACTATCCAGCTATAGGATTCTAGGATTATTTACCCAACCATACCTGGAAGAATTGGCACAGGAATTCGGTATTTCTTTGTTAAAATCCCAAATCTGTCCTCTGTTACAGGAGTTTTAAGTGGGGCCTAGAAACAAAAGAAGGCAATGTTAAAATAGCTTATGAATAATTTCTGAGTAATTATTAATCCACTCCACTCCACTTAACCCTCAAATTAGGATTTTCTCTGGTGCCAAAAGAGAAAGAAGTCTTTTCCCCAAAAGTTAGTTTCCTTAGAAAATGATCATGGAAATGTCTTTTCTGTCTCTGGGAGGTTATGTCAATCTTTTTAAAAGCTAACATATACCTCCTGTGAGTTCTGCATCCCAGGAATGTACTGTTGGGGGAGTTGGAAGCCTCTTTGAAACGTGTCTATCAGAGAGGAAGATGCCCTGTATCTCAAGCCACTCTGAGAGTTTACTGAGAGTCTAGCCCCGGCACTTCGCTTCCAGTTGTCACTTCCTGGTTGTGGGAAAGATATGCAGGTTTTTTTTCCCTTTGGATAAAGATAATTTACATGTAGATAATGTACTTGCTCAGTTATAAGAAAGGGGTGGCATAATTTCTTTTTTTTTGTTTTTGTTTTTTTTGGGGGGGGGGGTATCACTGCTCTCTGGTGGTGGAAGTAGGAAGCCCAGCCCCACTACTGGAATTAAACCTCCATCCCAATGGGCTGCAGTCCCGCACACAACCACTACGCCACCGGGGCTCAGCCCATAATTTCTTTAAAAATTTTAATATACACAATGACTACTACTCAGCCAGAGGGAGAAATTAAGTTTAGGTTGCTAATAGGTTGCTATCTGGATGGAGCTTGAGAACATTATGCTGCAAGAAATTACAGAACGAAAATAATGTATGACCTCATTTATATAAAAAGATAAGATTAAACAAAAGTTTATTACTGAAACTGAGGTTGATTAGTGGCTACAGGCAAGAAGGTGGGATAGAGCAGAGGGTTATTGGTTATGCAACATTGAGTTTGTTAAAAATTATAGGAAAATCACTTAAATATAAAGGTTTCACAACTGATTAACATCAAAAAGTTGTACACCTGTACACCATATTCAAGTTTACAATATCTGTCTGAGAGTGAGGTTATGTGTACCTCTCAACATTGCCAGAAGGGATCTGCAAAAGGCTTAATCCAAATACATACTTTGCAGATGGATTTTGGGCCCCTACTGTCCTCCATAGTCTTTGACATTTTTAGTGTTCACAATTTATTTAATGTTTCCCTGCCTCATATCTGGAATTTTTAGTTTGTCATCTTTGTGTCATACAGCTTGGTGTGCTTCCTCCCTGTGGACTCAGCTGATATCTCACTAGAATACAACAAGCCTTGAGGTACTCACAGCATCCCCCGCCCCGTGCTGTTCCAACTGATAGCTGGGCGTTATCTGCTTTTTTCACTACACTTTACTGTTACACTGTATCTTCAGTGATCACTTCATGATGGTGAGGACCAAACAATGCCATATCACAAGAACTAACTGTTCTTGGACTGGGGCTAGAATTAAGGGGGTGCCAGGAATTCAAGGTTTACTTTAGTAATCTGACAACTTTATGTCAAAAAACATTATTAGTCATCTGGGCATACGGTGATTGAATTGATAACATCAATAACTTACAAAATGGCATAGAACTTGAATACTGTTGAGAAAAGGAGGTCATGCTAATCCAGCTGCAGACCACAATCCATGAGCCATTGTTTGTAAAGATGGAATTCTTAAATGATTGAGTTCTGTTTACATTGACCACGGGGTTGGTGCTAAGGGAATTTCCTGTAGCATTCCTTACAAGGGTAGATCCTTGCCTATCAAATTAGTACATGTCATATTAATGCAGGAAGGCATTAAGACAGTAAATATGTAGTGGCTCTGGGATCCATTTCTTTGGATGTCCACGTATCTAGGGATTCTAACCAATTCCAGAGTCTGGGGTGACTGCGATTTGTTTTTAATCTTGTCAGAGAATTTCAATGTTAAGTCCAAGGCTTACAGGTAATTTTCAGGTAGAGACCAGTTCCTTCAGCACGTTTCCATGTTGAGCCCTTCCCTATGGGAAGGAGCACCATATTCTCTGTAAAGCTAGAGTCTATGGTCATCCCAGTGCTTAGTCCATGGTGTGGTTCACCAAGGGTTGGGAAGAAACTAATTTCAAAGTGTCTAATATACTACTGGGTCTCTTTGCCTCTTGGACTCTTTATAATTATTGGTAGGTGTGCCTTCCCGATATGAGGTTGCCCCTCCCCCTTTACTCCCAGAAAGAAGTATAAATATCTTCTGTGAAATATCTCCCCTTCCTGGTCTTGACTTTACTGTAAGATTCCCTTCTCATCCCTGTGTAGTGTTTGATTTGTGGTGACCTTGTCTCAAGATTGTGACACCAAGTGAATGGTCTTCTCTCTTTTTCCTCCTTCTTGAAGGAATGACTCCAGCCAATGTGAGGTCTCCTCTTTCGAGGTGGTTCTTTCTTATCAACTGCATAGAAAGACTTCGTTCTTATATGGTATGGTTCATTGGTCTTTAAGATTTGATTGGTATTCCTCTAGATAGTAGTACATTACAGTATCTGTCCTTTTGTGATTGAGTAACTTCGCTCAGCATGATGGTTTCCAGGTCCTTCTATGTTATGTGATGTTTCATGCATCCATCACCACTATTTAGGGACACACAGTATTCCATTGTGTATATACACCACAGTTTCTTTATCCTTTATTGTAAGATTGGGCATTTAGGCTGCTTCCAGTTTCGTGATATTGTGAACTGTGCCAAACTAAACATGGGAGAGCATACATCTACATGTGTTTTGTTTCTTAGTGGAGAATTGCAAAAGTATGGGATTTCAAATTCCTGTTGTTTTGGAAAGCCATACTGCTTTCCCTAGTGGTTGTATATATTTACAAGTCCACCAACAGTATATATGAGTTCCAGTCTCTCCACCTTCTCAGCATTTGTTGTTTTCTCTTTCTTTGAATTGAGCTAATATGGTGGGTATAAGGTATCTCAATTGTGGTTTTAATTTGCATTTAAATGGCTAGGGATCATGAGCATTTTTTCATGTGTTTGCTAGCTATTTTTATGTTATTGTCTTTTGCCCACTTTTTAATTGGGTGGTTTTTACTTTCTTATTGTACAGTTGTGCAGATTTTGGTAATTAGACCCATGTCCATTCTGTCCTTAGTAAGAAATTTTTCCCAATGTGTGGGCTCTTGTTTTCATCTCTGGATGAAGTCTTAGCGCTTGCTTGTGCATAAGTACTTTATTTATAACTTGTGCCAGTCACCTATTTTGTCTTCTGCTGTGTGTGCTTCTTCTTTTATACTTGGTAGTTTAAATATCCCCTATAATAGGGCCCTTAAGTTTGCTTCAATTTTCTCATTAGTGATTCTGATAGCTCTGGGGTTTACAGTTAGGTCTTTAATTCATTTTTTCTTGTTGTTTTTAAATCCATCTTGAGTTCATTTTGTGCATGGGGAGAGATACAGGTCTTTAAACTGTCTTCTTTCTTTCTGTCTTCACAAAGCCAATTATCTGGGTTGGTGGGTCAATTAAACATACACACACACACATGTTATGAACTCTAGAAAGCAATAAAAAGCATCTATCTTTGCTGGATTTATTTTAATAATCTTATAGGAATTAAGCTAGAGTTGATTTTCAGCCAGAGTAATTTTTCTTATAATGTGTAATAAAAAATACAATAAAAGACTTTAATGTGAAAACTTCTCTATTAAAATTGACTCTAGGTTAATAACCTGATATGTTTCTAAAGTAATATTCAAGAGACATTTAATTAGTAATAATTAAAATATTTCTAATATAAAGGAACTTGTACTTCAGAAAGAACATAGTCCCACTTTCTATAACGTGATTTACTCCATATAGAAAGAAAACAGTAATTTACATAAAATTTTGATCTTCACATAACTCACGTACTGATATCCTAACCTTTTATCAAAGGAATAGTAAAAATAAAAGGGTAAGATTTTAGTCAAGGTCAGACCAATTAACTGAGTCTGAAGACAGCACTTCACCCTGTCTCACTCTTTCTTTGTGGTCTATATCATGGGGTATTTTCTTTAGGAAATAAAACTAGTCTATATATAATCATGGGAAAGAGTTTCATTTCTTTACAAAATAAGATTTCTTTCTTTGGTTTTAGATATCGTATTTTTTCAAAACTTTTACATGAAGCTTTTATGAAATGGTACAGATACCTACAAGTTAAAAAATACTTTCAAAATAAAAAACACGACTTTTTTTGGGGGGGCAAAATTATTTGAAGGATTATCAAGGTAACACCTTTTGATACATCTAGTATGTAAGTGTAACATGGACACGACATTATATGAGGGGGTACCACCTAAAACCAGATCCCCCAAAGCTATGTATTTAAATTTTTTCACAAAACAACCTTATCACCTTTAAAGCATACACCTGATACATTTGTCAAATTTGTGACTCCATTCTTAGAAACATTTTTCAAATTCATCTGTTTGGATGACTCGTCTTTTCTTAACCTCTTCTATGTCCTCAAACTTGTCTTTTCATGTCTCTCTTCATTCAAGGAGACAAAAAGAAGTCATACAGAGTGAGGCCAGGTGAATACGGAGCAAGAAAGGCAAGTGTTTTTTGCCAAAAACTGTCACGCTGAGATGGCTGTGTGAGCAGGTATATTGTCGTGGTGGTAAAACCAGGCCCCGTTTGCCACCAATCAGGCCTAGTCTGTCATACCCTGTCATATAATCTTTTCAGAAATCTCTAAATAGAAAGCTTCATTAACAGTCTGACTAGTGGAACAAATTCCAAATGCACTAGGAGTTGACATTTTTGTCCATTCAGGAAGTTGACAGATGTCTAGAAGAGGCTTTTCATCAATCAACATTTCACCTTTTTGAAACGAGAAAAACCACTGGTACACTTGAGTTTCTCCCATAGCGCTGTCCTTATCAGCTGTGTTCAACATCACAACTGTTTCTGGGGCATTTTCCTGAGCAGGAAACAAAATCTCACAGGTGCCCGCTGTTCTCTTAAATTAGCCATCCAAATAAACAAAGTTTGAACAAAACTGCTTTTATGAAAAAAAAAATTCTTTGTGACCAAAGAGGATGCCACTGGGTGCACTTACTCAGAGTGAGTTTGAGGCTTACCTGGGGGCGGGGAACAGTTTCATTTTGAGGGGTGGTACCCCCTCATAAAAAGATGTGAGTTAATAACTTAAGATGCATACCTTTGATAATTCAATCCTTCCTCCTCCTTTAAAGTTAAAGTAACATACATAAGGTGGCTTCAAAAAGTTTGTGGAACAATGGAATTAAAGTATATTGTACTTTTCCCACGAATTTTTTGAAACTCCCTGGTATCTATAATTGTCCTACAAGAGAGTAACATGGGGGAAAAAATGTCTACAGTCCCAGTAATTTGGAAACAGAGAAGAAACTAAAATTAGTGATTGTGTACAATTGGTAGTTCCCTACCCCTTTCTCCTTCCAGTCTGGGAACAATTCTTCAAAAGCACACGGATCCAGGCATGTTCCTGAGAGAGTGTGAGCTCCGATCTGAGCAGCCTTCTCCACGAGACACACTCGGAGATCTTTCCCATGTTCAGCAGCCAGCTGCTTTAGACGGATGGCTGCAGAAAGCCCTGCAGGCCCTGCGCCGACGATGACGGCATCTGCTTCCTCTGCAAACCGCTCCATGTTCACTCCTGGGAGGGGGGCAGGGGGGAAGCAAACCAGATTCTGGGTTTAACATGGCCTAATGAAATCAGTCTGTGTTTACAAAGGCTCACTATGCTTTAGATTATTATTCATAGAGTGGCACTCTGTTCTGCCTAGTCATTGTATTACATGCATTGTGCTACTAGATTTATGAATTTTAGACATTGCCCCAGTGGCTACTTCATTTTAGTTTCCAGAAACCACTTTTCAGCTTTGAGTTTCACGATTGTAAACGTAGCACATATGTGCTTGTCTAAGTCATAGTACAAAATAAACTTGATAAGGTTAATAGGATATTAGCTGCTTCTAAACTACTGTGAAAAATATAGCATCCACTGCCTGCCCCCCCAAATATAAATATAAATATATATACATACACACATATAAATATATATATATAGCATACCTCTTCAAGAAATGACCAAGTATCCAGAAGTCTCAACAACTTTACAGGAATTCTTACTTACCCTCCCACCGCTTGTCTTTATCTCGGGGATGGATAGTATAGTGGGTAGTAATTTGGGGTACAGCAGCACTTGAAGACCATCTTGTAGCACACAGAGGTAGACACTTTTTCTTAATTTTTAAGGCACGAAAGCACTGATATGCTGCATAAAAATTATACACATTGTCATTTATTTGTTAGTTTTCATTAAGAATAAACTGAAAACACATCTTTAAAGAAAAAAATCTACGACAGATTCATATTTGCTTTCTGATTAGTCTTCCATAAATCGCCCTAAGTCCATACGCCCTAGTGACACAAAGTTCAATGCCTAGCCATTTACTGAAAAGCTGCCAGCTCGAATCCCCATACGATTCCTTGGGAGGGAAGTCCTGGTGACCTGCTAAGGTATGATTTCAGCCTAGGAAGCCCCGTGGGCAGTGCTCCACTACCTTTTTGGTCGCGGTAGGCTTAATGGAAAACAAAGTTGTTCAACTTTGCTCATTTCAGACAATCTAGAAATGGATGATCATTATCATCTAAATCAGTTACTTCTGAGAGAAATAGGGGGTGAGGATAGTGGCTACGTTGGAACAGAGAGTGTTAAGAGGAAACTGGGTTTTAAATGAAGTTGATTTTTCTACATAGTAATATGCTCAGCCAGTCAATACATACCAGGGGCTTTCACGCAACTTGTGGAGAAACGGGAGGAAAAGAGAATGGCATTTTCCCACCAACATTCTGAAGTCCCCTCTCACAATCAGTCTTTAAATATGTGTATATAAACCCTAAAACCAAACCTGTTACCATCAAGTTGACTCCACCTCAGTGACCCTACAGGACAGAGCAGGCTGTCCTCTTCACAGAAGCAGACGTTCAGTTTTCTCCCATGGAGAATAATCTAGATAGCAGCCCCGTGCTTGACTATGACACCGCTAGGGGTTCCCTAATATGTCTGTGTCTATGTGTATGTATACATAGATATGTATACTCTTCTTTTGAAAAATACTGCTCTGTGGTATGTGTGTGTGCAAATTTATACTACAAAACAGATTTGCTATCAGAAATTTATACACATATTGTTCAGCAAAACTGGTTCCTGGATATATATTTTTGACCAAACAATAGTATTTTTTTTCCGCATCACTGCCCTGGTGGGAGTAGGAAGCCCAGCCTTGCTCCTGGAGAGCTGCTGCTGGAATTTGAACCACCAACCCTGTGGGCCACAGTCCTGGACTCAACCACTGTGTCCCCAGGGCTCAGCTTTAAACAGTAGTATTTTCTAGAAATAAACAAGTATGGAAGGATTTATCTGTAACACTGTTCATTAAACATTGCCTTACTCTTCACTCCCTTCCTTCCTTACCTGGGTTCGATTCTCTAGCATCAGAGGCAGAAGCTAGACTCCTGTTCTGACTCACAGTGCCCCGCAGTACTCTAGAGAACTGCTCCGTAGTATTTTTGGGACTGCAATGTTTACAAAAGCTGACTGTCACGCCCACCACTAGGCGTGTTCTAATGGTCAATCTTTCCATTAGGAAAGCAAATAATTTGTGCCACCCAAGTACTGCCAAAAAGAAGCAATCAAATAGGAACTCCTTTAATTCCTTGACTCGACATCCAAACCCATTGCATTCACCTGTTATTACAAACAGTCACCTTAAAGGACAGGCAGAACAGTGCCAGTGTTTGCAAGAGTGGAATCTCTGGGAAGCAGACTGCCCCATCTTTTTCCCTCAGATAACCTGCTGGGTTACAGCCACCCACCTTCTGATAAGAAATCAAGCACTTAGCCTTTGTGCCACCAAACTAAAACCAATCCACTGCCTTTGACTTGATTCTGACTCAATGGCAATAATGATTCTACAGGTCAGACTCGAACAGCTCCTCTGGGTATCTGAGGCTGTAAATCTTTTTTTTAAAAAATTTTATTGTGGATCACGTGAAGGTTTACAAAATAATCTGTTTTACATTCAACAGTTTAGATTCATTTTGTCTCCACTTACGAGGAGTACTTCCCCCCAAAAAACAAAACAAAACATTACAAAATAATCTGTTTTACATTCAACAGTTTAGATTCATTTTGTCTCCACTTACGAGGAGTACTTCCCCCCAAAAAACAAAACAAAACAAAAAAACCCCCAAAAAAACAAAAAAGGAAAAATGCTCCAGTGGTCACAGCTTTCATAGTATGCATTTTTCCCACGAAGTGAGGATGGAACAACTTGCTATGAGTTAGTGCACACAGTGGCATCATGTAGGAAGGTTCTCTCTGGTAACAGTGAATTTTTTCATAAAAGCAGCTTTGCTTGAACCTCGTTTTTTGTGATGGCTAATTTAAGAGGACAGTGTGCAGCTGTGATATTTTGTTTCCTGCTCAGGAAAAATGCTGCAGAAACTTGTCATGTTGAGCACAGCTTAAAAGGACACCCCTATGAGAAATATTTAAGTGTACCAGTGTTTTCTCGTTTCATAAAAGGTGAAATGTCGATTAGTGACAAATCTCATTTTACATCTGTCAACTTCCCAAATGGATGAAAATGTCGATAAAATTTGTGCACTTATGCTTGAAGACCAACAACAGACCACTGAAGAGCTGGGGAAAGTTATCTGGAATACTCATATCTGGGAACTCAGTTCAGTGAATTTTAACAGATGATTTAGAAATGAGAAGGGTCGCTGTGAAATTTGTGCTTTGAAAGAACAGCTCTGAAGGGTCCCAGACTTTTCCCCCCGTGGTTACATTTTGCTATTCTTATGACCCTGAAACCAATCACTAAAACCAGTGGAAGACGGAAGATGTCATCATCACCTCACCCAAAAAAAGCTTGACAAGTGAAGTCAAAGATCAAGATAATGTTCATTTAGGTTTTTTTTGTTTTTTTTTTTAATGTGAAGGGGATAGTGTATTTGGAGTTCATTCCATGAGGGCAGACTGTTAATCAAGCTTTCTCGTTAGAGTTTCTGGAAATATAGTGTAGCACTGTGTGACAAAAAAGGCCTGATTTATGACAGAAGAGGGACTGGCTTTGTCACCATAGCAGTGCACCTGCTCATGCAGCCATCTCATTGTGCCAGTTTTTGGCAAAAAACAGCATGCCTCTTTTGCCTTATGCTTCTACTCATCTGACCGAGCTTCATTTTCTTTCTGTGAATGAGGAGGGGCATGAAAGGACAGGGGTTTGACAACACAGAAGAGGTGAAGAAAAAAACGAGGGAGGTGCTGTCAGCCATACAAACAGATGAATTTGAAAAAAAAATTTAAATCCTTTTATTGTGTGCTCATACAACTCTTATCACGATCCATACATAAATCCATTGAAAAATGGAATCATAAATTTGACAAATATATTAAGTGTAATAGAGAGTACTTTGAAGATGGTAAGATTGTTCTGTAAAAACATTTTTTAAAATACATAGCTTTGGGAGGAAAAAAATCAATTTTTTCCCTCGGGAACCTCCTCGTGTACACTGCAATCCTCTCAACATACCATCACTCACTCCACTTCTTCTGTTTCCTATTTCCATTCCTCCTCCTTTCCTTACCTGCTGCACTCTGTCCTTAGGGAAATGCTGCCCTGCTGATCTCCAATGGTTGTTTATACTAACATGGGAGGGAGCTTGGTCCCAGAGCTGAAGGGTGGTTAAGGGTTGTAGTCTTGCTCCCATTTTGGTCTCTTATTTTTTAAAAAGAGAACATTTATTGTCTTAATTAGGGCAAAGGTTAGGCAATGTCAGAATTATCATCTAGATGACGGAGACCATTGGCATGAGGTAATATGGTATAAAAGGGTTTGTTGCTATACATAGCTTTAAACAGGACAAGGGTACTCAGAGGAAACAGTTACAGAAACATGATTGGTGGCAGATCAATACAACATAATTACTAGTGGGACAACCAGATCAGGATCAGGGCTACTGATTGGGATAAGTGCATTATGGAAAGCAGATAACTTAAACTACTTGTCCAGGATTTTCCCAGGGTCAGGCAGGGCATGACTCATGACTACCAAGCCCTGGCATGGTGATCTCCAGGAGGACACCGAGGCTGCCAATCTTTATGGGAGCCGAAAGCTTCATCTTTTGCTTGAGGTGCCACTGGTGGCTTAGAACTGCTGACCTGTGCTTAACAGTTACCAGTGCTCCTTCATTTCTTAGTAATGAGCTGTCATGTACCCTGCATTTAGTTTATCCTCTATTTATACTCTCAGGTTACAATAGCAGAGATGTCTCTTTCCTCCTAAGGCGAATCCTTCAACCCCGCTGGATGCTGAGCATTATCCCTGGTGTTCATTCAGGGGCCTTTCCTCTCTAGGGGTGTGATACCCTCTTTCCTCCTGGGTCCTCAATTCCTGACCCCCTTTTCTGCTATTTCTCTCCTCAGTAGTCTTTATCATCCGCCAAACTGATGTAGTCTATTCTTTACACATATTAAAATGTGTATTTAGGTTAAGATAATTAAATAATGCTCTAGAAGAGGAAAAGAATGATAAAAAGAAACAGAAAAATGAGTTCAGCAACAGACCAAATGTAGATAGGGCTTTCGCTTAGGATAAAGATGCTATTCAAAATCTGAGAGAATCCAAGCCCACACAGAGGAAGCACAACAGCCAGTGTGGCCACAAGGTGTCAAAATAACCAGGTCTCACGCATCAAACAGGAAAAAACCATATCACTGTGTATGCACCTTCCTGAGACGATCACTGAGGACAGGTGGGGACATGAGAAAGAGTGGTGAAGATGGTACCTGGCTACCAAAAGATATAACGCCTGAGGTCTTAAAGGCTTGAGGATGACCAAACAGAGCAATAAAACCTACCACAGAAGAAGCACACCAGGCTGTGCGACCATGAGGTATCAGGCATCAAAGAACAAAAATCATATCATTATGTGCCCACTCTCCCAACATGATCGCTGAGGACAAAAGGGTGCAGAGGCAGACAGAGCCAAGGAAACTGATGGTGCCCAGTCACCAAATGATAAAGAAGCTGGGTTCTTAAAGGCTTAAAGGTGAATAAGTGCCATCTAGCACAGAAGCAGCAAAGACCACAGAGAAGCAGCACACCGACTTGTGTGATCACGTGGGGTCAAAGGGAGCAGATATCAAACATCAGAAAACAAGAATCAAATGAGTAAGAATGAGGGGGAGAGAAGGGTGGGGACCCAAGGCCCACTTGTGGGCAGACGGACACCCCTAACAGGGGAGCATGGGGAGGGGATGGGTCAGTCAAGGTTCAGTGAGGGAGCAATGAAGCATGAAACTTTCCTCTAGTTCCTGAGGGCTTCCTCCCCACAACTATCATGGTTCCAACTCTGCCCTGCAACTCCAGCTGGAGGAGGTACACTGGCAGAGAAGAGAACTGGAAACACAGGGAACCCGGGGCGGATGAACCCCTCGGGGTCAGTGGTGAGTGTGGAGTTACTGGATGAGTGGAGGGAAAGTGGGGTGGAGAGAGGGAGCCAACTGTGGGGATCTACAGATTGCCTTCTCTCTGGAGGACAGACATAGGGAGGTGTGGGCAGGGGGAGATGTTGGGCAGTTTAAGATATGACAAAACAATAATTTACAAAGTAATAAGGACTGGAGGGTGGGGGAGGGGTAAGAAGGGAGGGAATGGGAAGAGAAGCTCATATCAAGGGCCCAAGTGGAAAGGCGGATATTAGGAGAATGTTAACAAAAGCAGGCATGTGAAGGTGTTTGGCACAGTATATGTAACTATGTAATTGAACTGTGCGTTGTGAAAAGGGATGTACGAGTCCCCTCCCCCCCCGCAATGATTAAGTAAAAAAAAATCTGAGAGAAAAGATGGTTACTCATTAGGTGGTGTGGAGATAGTTAGAAGGCTATTTGAAGAAAAGTATGGTTGCAGTGATACAGTATAGAAAGTATAAGAAAAGTATACAGCAGTGATGCCCCCCCCCCAAATAAAAGTATAGTTGGATCCCTGAGGAGTCTTGGTGGCAATAATACAATAATAGATATGTGTTGACTTGAGAACTGGAAGTTTGTCATCTCAAAACCAACTGCTCCCTGGGAGAATGCTAAGCCCCGGAAACCCAAAAGACAGTTTTACTTTGACCTATATGGACAGTAAATCAGAATTGACTCAATGGCTGCCAATTTTAGGTAATTGGGTTCCCATCTTACACCCCAATGAATTCTATATGGTCAGAGATTTTAAAAGAGGAAAGCCATGGCAACATGGATCTAGGAGACAATGAAATTTTTTCCACATACTTTTTAAAGCCCCCATTGTATTGTTCAACCACAAAAATAAGATTCTGATACAGTCTATGATGCAAACGAACCTTGAAAACATTATGCTGAGGGAAATTAGTTATACCCGAAAGGATAAATCTTCTTTGACCCCATATTGTTGTATATGGAATAACCAGTAAAGATGCTAAAGTTCGTCAGTAGTTTCCAAGGGGTTGAGACAGAGAATAGGAGTCACAATACAGTCAGAGGGGTCCTGAGTTTATGTACAGAGTTATGAAGTATCTTTAAAAATGAACACTGGTTATGGTAATTATGAAAATAATGCCACTGAATTGTACACTTGTAAATGGTTGATAAAGAAAACTTTCTGTTACTTAGGTGGTCTTTCAGTTGCAAATAAGAACTGGTCAGACCACATGCATTTAATCATCATTTAACCTTACTTTCGTGCCCAGGCGGCATAGTGTTTAGGAGATGGGCTGCTAACTGTAAGGTCAGTAGTTTGAAACCTTGAAAGAAAGACAGAACTTTCTACTCCCACAGAATGAGTTTCAGAAACTCTACCGGGCATGTCTATCCTGACCTAGAAAGTGGCGACAAGTCAGAATGGACTTAATGGCAATGCGTGTGAGGTTCTGTTGTTAGTGCAAGAGGAGCAGGGGTGGCTTAGTGGGTACCTGGTTGGGCTGCTGACCACAGGGTCGGCAGCTGAAAAGCACAAGCGGCTGCCTCCCAGGATGAGGCTTTCTATTCCAGTCGTACAAGCCTGCAAACACACAGGGGCAGTTCTACCCGGTCCTGGAGGGGCGCTATGAGTCAGACTGGGCATCCCTGGCAGTGAGGTGTGTTTTCTTGGGGGTGGGCTAGGGGCCCTGTTTACTGCAGGCAGCCCTGGGAGTGCAGAGTTAAGCACCAAGAGGTTACCTTCAAGGTCAACAGCTTGAACCCAACACCCACTCTAAAGGAGAAAGATGAAGCATTCTGCTCCTTAGAAACCCATGGGGGCAGATCTGTTGGTGTCCAGTAGCGCTGCTATGTGTGGAGTAAGTTAGTGTGATACTTTACAAGCTGCACAGGAGGCAAGTGAAGGCGGCTGTGATGAAGACTCTGTTGCTAGTTGGAGATGTTTGATTGATTCAGTGAGGGCAAAATGACAAAAGCCTAGAGTGGATTTGAGCCATAGTGCTGTCCTGCTCAAAAAGCGTGAAACTGGGAATGTGTGCAGCTTCCCCCGGTCCTGGCAGGACTCCAAGTTCACGCGTTAGGCTCCTGCCGGGGTTCACCATGCCTCTTCTGATGTTCCTCCTGCCCAGGGCTTCAGCCTGTAACTTTCTTATTTTGGTTACTCGCATAAAAACTCAGTATTATTCTTGTTTTGCTGGCAGTAATGAAAGATCAATTTCCAATCTGTTCAAAGCCCTACTTAAAAGGTAAATTGGAATTGTCCCAAAGTTGGCAACAGACACTGTCTGTATTTTACGTCAATAAAATGAAAAAGATCATGGTATTGAGTGACCCACAAATACTTTGATGCTTCTCTATACGTTAGAGTCAAAAATTCAAATTCCATGCCAAGAAAGTTGATACCAACTCACAGTGACCTTATAGAACAGAACGTAACTGTTCCTAAGGGTTTCTGAGATTAAATATTTATGGAAAGAGAAAGCCCCATTTTTCTCCTGCAGAGGGTTTGATGGTTTCAAAATACTGATCTTGTGGTTAGCAGTCTAACCTCTAATCAAGCTTAATCCGCTCCATGACCAAGGTTTCTCTCTCTCTCTCTCTCTCTCTTTTTCGGTGTGATCAGTACTTTCACTGGAGACCAGATCTGGGAGCCCAGGCTCAGGGGAGAGGGGCTGCCATAAATTGAGGGGTGGGGCTGCTGTTTCCTGCCCAGGGGCTGCCTGGGACTGGGTAACAGATGCCAAGGTTTCTCTTGTACAGAAGGAAGAGTTTAATTCTTCTCCCCTTTAGTTTGGGCTGGACTTACTAATAGCAGCTACGGCTGTCATCATGGCTAACATCACTAGTGGTCAGACAGAGTGATGCCAAGAGCCCCACAGGATAATTCCATTAGAAGGGCTCTTCATCTCGGTAACATGCTTTCTACCAGAAAATTCGCAATCTTAGTCAAATGATGAGAACTTGTCCAACTCAGATTGCGGAGATTCTTACAAAATACCTGACCAGGAATGATCCAGAGTGTTAAGGTGATGAGAAAGAAAAGTCCGAGGGGCCGTGACGGATTGAAATGGCCATGACAACTGAAAGCAATGTGGTGCTCCAGGCTGGAAGCTCAAATAAATGAAATCCAAATGAAGTCTGTATTCAGCCAGTGTGTACATCAGCTAGTAAAGCATCAATGGGAATTTATTGAGTTTGATAATTACACTAGAGTTATGTCGAATGTTTATGCTGAGTGAAGGATGCATGAAAACTCTACTATTTTTGCTTATCATCTCCCGTAAATCTAAAATGATTTCAAAAGAAAAAGTTCTTTTAAAAAAGTGTGGCAAAACAAAATTAACTCAAAATGGATTAAGAGATAATGCAAGAAAAAAAATTTTTTTTTTTTTTTTTTTTTAAAATGGGCCATACATCTATGGTCAATTTTTTTTTTTTTTTTAATTTCTTTTGTTTGTTTGGGCCTCACTGCCCTCTGGTGGTGGGAGTAGGAGGCCCAGCCCCACTGCTGGAATTGAACCTCCGTCCCAGTGGGCTGCAGTACCGTGCACAACCACTATGCCACCGGGGCTCAGCCCAAGAAAAAATTTTTAAGAAGAAATTGCAGGTCTAAATCTTTGTGACTGTGGATTAGGCTATGCTTTCGTAAATAGTACTTCAAAAGCAATGAAACCAAAAATAAATTGGATGTTATCAAAATTAAAAGCATTTGTGATTTAAAGGATACTATTAAAAAGGTGGAAAGATAACTTACAGAATTAGCCAAAATATTTGCAAATTATGGCTCTGAGAAAGAACTTGTATCCAGTCATGTAAAGACTATATTCAATATATCAAAAGACAAACAACTGCCTCCCAGTTTCAGATTAGATATATACAAAGCTTGGGAGTCGTCACTCTGACCTTCAATAAGAATAAAGCTGGCCAAACTGAAAAACAAAAATCGAGGTCACAGGGCAAGCTGCTGCCTTGCATTTAGGGAGGGCAGAGACTCACATAGGAGCCCTTGTGGCACTGAGGTTGTTACACCATTGGTGACTAACTGAAAGGTTGGCTCACACCCACACCACTGGTCTGTGGCAGAAACCCACGACTTGCTGATCTGTTCCTGGAAAACCCTATGAAGCAGTTCTACTCAGATCATGAGCTGGAATCAGGAGCAGAACTCTGCAAATGAATCCAGTAACAGCGGCAAATTGCTTAAGGCTCCCTTTGGACTTGTTAGCTGCACAGAAGAGTCCCTGGAAAAAGACACCACATGGTTGGCAAAATCGAGGGGCAGTGAAAAAGAGGAAGGTGCTCCAGGGGATGCAGTAACCCAGTAGCTCTGAAAGTGGGTTCAAAAAGAGTGTGGGAATCCCCCAATCATTGCTATACAGAAGGTCAATGGAGTCAGAACTGACTAGAAAGCAACCATAACACCATAACTATGGATAAATTGGAGCTAACAACTTTGGGAGGTAGTCTTAGTGGGGTCATACACTTTGGGGAGTTTTACCTCCAGGATCCTCATCGGGTTCTCAAGGTGAAGATTTGCGAACAGGTCCAGAAGGTTCAGTTATTTTCAAAAGCTTGCCTTGAAGGAAAGGGATTCCTCCAGAACTATTCTCTCAGAGCCTGAACAACTAGGGTTTTACCAAAGAGGCACCGATCTGAGCATGGGAGTTCTAGCCCCTCTAACCGGTTTCACCTAAAGTTAAAAAAGAAAAAGGCTGAGATGATCACAGCCCAGAAGACTGAGACCCGACCCACCCCCCAACCCTGCCACTCACAAACCTCACTTAACCAATCACTCTTGCACAACAGCATGGATGAGAGCCACCAACTGCAAACCTCAGACCTTATATAAGGAGCCTTTAGAGAAACCGGAAGAAGCTCTTGTAGTGCACTGATGAGTCCTTGGCTGCTAAATGGAAGGTCAGGGGTTCAAACCCATCAGCATTTCTATGGGCGCCAGATAGGCAGTTTGCTTCTCTAAAGATTTATGGCCTTCTAGGTCACTGAATTGGAATTAGCTCAGTGGCAAGGGGTTAAGATACCCAAACCAAATCCGCTCTCACTGAGCCAATTCTGACTCCCAGCAAGCCTACAGGGAATTCACAAGTCGGAAAGTCTTTCGGCCAGTAGATCACTTCATTTCTTACTCGTGACGGTGCTGGTGGGTTTGAACCCATGGAATCCAACATCCAGCCTACTGCGCCACCAAAGAAACCAAACCCACTGCCTTCACGCTGATTCTATATAGGGCAGAGCTCTTTAAGGTTCCTGAGACTTTAATCTTCATGAGGGCATACAGCCTCATCCTTTTACTGCAGGAAAACTGGGTGGATTTTAACACCACAACCTTGTGGTTCACAACCAAATATTTTGCCAACAGTGCCACCAGTTAGGACAAAAACAGACAAGAGGTTAAAGTTTAGCCTGGGATACCAACAGCGAGAGTAAACTTGGCCTAACTCCTAACCAGATAAATATAAAACCTCATGCAGAAGTCTATGGACATTAGTTCTTTTTACATCATGTGTGTCTCTCAACAAAAAAAATGTTACAGTAAAAATAAAGATTAAAACAGAAAGGAAAAAAGGAAACTACCTGAAGAGACAAACCAAACAGAACCAGACTGTTATTGCAGAGGATTTGGACTGAACAAATCTAGAATTTAAAATAATTATGATGCTGTCAAGGGAGCCCTGGTAGCTACTGGGTTAGGCCTCAGGCTGCTAATTCTAAGGTCAGTAGTTCAAACCAGTTATTCTAAGGGAGAAAGAGGAGGGTTTGTGCTTCTGTAAAGGGTTAGTAGTCTTGGAAGCATATAGGGAAGTGCTATTGTTCTGCACTTTAACTTGTATAGGTTGGAAAACTCAATGACAGGTAGCCTGACTGTGTATGTGTGTGTGGTTTTCAGCTAAGCATGGGACTGCTAACCACAAAGTCTGTGGTTCAAACCCATTATCTGCCAGAGAATATTGAGGCTGCTTGCTCCCACAGTCTTACATAAGGTCGCTATGAGTTGGGCCCCACTAGATGGCAGTGGATGACCCAAGTCATGGTATTTTTCAATCACCTCATATGCATGGACAACAGAGGAGACCAGAAGTTGGATCTCTTTGAATTATGATATTAAATATACCAATGACTGCCAGAAGAAGAAACAATTTTATGTTGGAAGAAATGGAGGGTGAGATCTCACCTAATGTACTTTATATCCGTTATCAGGAGCGTCTCTATAGAAGTTTATCATTGTTTGTAAACTAGAGGATCATTGACACAGAGGCAGATCTTCCACGAGATGGATTTACACGGTGCTTATAACCATGGAGTCAAACAACAATTGGGAGGATGCTGGACTTTCAGCTGGAATGGGCTCCATCTACGGCGTCTGATGAGGACATAACTAAGAGTAAAGTGCTCTAGAGCAAAAGGTGGTTCGCGTACAAGATAAGTAATGTAAGCAGAGAGATGGACGAACACTTGTCAGAAATGAAGAATGCCTTTGGTGTGCTCATCTTTAGATGATGGGCTTGGCTCATGGCCAGAAAAAGCAAAGAATCTCAGATGGAAAACAGGTTAGTAAAAACTTCTCAAGTAAAATGGCTGTAGCAAGGAGGGGCAGAAGGGAGAAGAAGGATCAATATAAAGAATTGCAAGACAATTATAAAAGGTGTAAAATACCTGCAATTACAGGTAAGACACTGAACTACAGATGGAGGAAACTCAGAGAATACCCAAGTCAGAGAAATTCCCAAAAACCTACACCTAATCATATCCAAACAATAGGAAATCAAAGAAATACAAAAGTCTTGAAAAAATGAAGAATGTGAGGAGATTCAGTATAACTAATTTCTAAAGCCTTTAAACAGTAAAAAAAAAATGGTTTTGACAATCTCGGGGGAGGGGGGGAAGGGATGGAATAAGGAAACTGATATTTTTCTTCTTGCAAAAACATACAAAGCCCTCCTGCCTACTAGAGTTGGGAATAATTTTATAGGTACTAGATAACTCCTTCCCCTAAACTTTGAAAATAACATATATAAGATACGCATCAATGCTGGCACTTAATAGAAAAACTAAGTTCCAAAGTCTAAATATTCAAAGCTCATTTAAAAGGGACAAAAAGTCGAATGATGTAGTACTGTCCTGGGGGTAAAAACATAAAAGCCATGGCCTTCACCCCTTGTTTTCGGAAAACAAATTTGTTATCTCACCACAAAAGTTTGATCACTTAATAAGAACTTTGGCTCAATTTTACCAGTCTGTGTGATCCTGAGGTATCTGCGGGGTAAGATATCAGGCACGGGAAGACCCCAAACAAACAAATATGTCAATACAAATGATGGGGGTTGGAATGGAGACCCAAAGCTCATCCATCTGTAGACAAATGGACATTCCCTCACAGAGGGTCACAGGGAAAGAACAAGACATCCAGGATGCAGCATAGCACTGACGGAACACACAACATTGCTGTTCTTTAATGCTTCTGTCCCCCTCCACTATCCTGCCTGTTCTACCTTACAAATCTGGTTAGAACATGTACACTATTAGAGAAACAGTGCTCAACACTAGTAATCCAGGACAGATAAATCCCTCAGGAACAGTAATGGGAGTAGCAATAGCATGAGGATAGTGGTAAGGTGGGGGGAGAAACCTGGAACTGACAATAATTGATGCATAACTGCCCCCTTTCCAAGGGTACCTAACGACAGTAATGTGGGCGAAGGGATATATGAAAATAATAATTTAGGGCTGAGCCCCAGTGGCGTAATGGTTGTGTGCAGGACTGAGGCCCATTGGGTTGGAGGTTCAAATCCAGCAGTGCTCTCTAGGAGCAAGCCTGGGCCTCCTACTCCCACCACCAGGGGGCAGTGATGCCCCCCCCCCAATAAAGAAAGAAAATAATAATCTATCAGGGGTCCAGTAGGGTAGGAAGGTGGAGGAGGGAGGGGGAAAAAAGGGGCTGATACCAAGGGCTCAAGCAGAAAGAAAATATTTGGAAAATAATGGCAACATATGTACAAATGTGTTTGATACAATTGACAGGTTGTTATAAGAGATGTAAGAGTCCCCAATAAAATGATTTCTTAATATTAAAAAAGTAAAACAAAAGGTTTACCTTTTGATACTGTCATTTAATACAGATTTTATGATTTAGAAAAAAAACAAAGTAAGACCCACTCACTGCCATGAAGCTGATCCTGATTCCTAACAATCCCATAGCACCGGGGAGAATCGACCCTGTGGGTTTCGGAGCCTGTAACTCTTCACCAGGGGTTGAACGAGCTTCAGCTGGTGGTTTCAGACTGCTGACCGGCCGCGGGGTCACAGCCGGACACTTAACCTCTAAGCGTCCAAGTCTAAGCTCCGTAGCGCCTAGAGTTAGCACCAAGTCTGTGTAAGCTATGACAGACAGACAAGATAAACCTCAATAAACTAAGGATTAAAATGCTTTAAGCCTGTTGCGGCTGCATTGGAGATTCTGTTAAGAAAGTTTTCTACGTTCAAATTTTTAACTTTGTATTTTGTTTTGAATAAAAATGAAAAGCTCACACAACTGCTGCATTTTACTTTTTTTTTAATGTGACACGGGAGGTAATGTGGTCTTTTCGCGTGTTTGAGAACCACACCTAAAGCTTATTTTAGACAATGGAGAAAACTTCACGACTCCAGACAGAATCTGGTGATTTAAGCAGCATATGGATGTTAGCCAAGATGTGGGCGATGACCATTCCAATTCTTAAGACTGGGCTAGTTTAGATGCAGAAACGCAGGTCAAGACCCTGGAGAAAACTCGTGCAAATATTCCTCACCCCGCCCCCCCGCCGCCGTACCCCAACTTTCCCAGACAAAAGATAAAAACCTGAGCTTCGGGATAAGGGTGAGGACCAAGGTTTGGACCCAGTTAAGTGGGGAGTCAGTCCATCAGGGTCTTTGCTGACAGTTTCCAGTGGCCATGACCTTTACCCTAGTTGGCAACTCTTCACCACAGACGACCGCACCGGGAGGATTCAGGGTCCTCCGTCAAGAGCTGACAGCGGGAACTCTGTCCTAGCGTGGTCTGAGAGACCGGAGGGGAGCAGGGCCCGTAGGTCCACGCGCGGGCGGTCCATTTCGCCCTCACTCCGCGACCTTCCGCCCCTTATTCCCGCCCGGAGTTCCCGCTCACCCGGGCAGGACATCTTGGCCAGCGGCTGCAACACGTTCATAGTAACCAGGGCTCCCACGGTCTGACCCAGAGGCAAAGCTGGCCGCTGGCTCGGGTCCTCTAAGCCTCGGGGGGCGCCATCACCAGTCCCAACACACCAAGCCCTCCACTGAACTTCACTTCTCTGGTCCGCCCGCAGCTTCGTCTTGCTCCGCCTCCCTATCGTTCTGCGCCGGCGTCAAGGACAAGCGGGAGGCTAGAAGGTACTTCCGGGTCCCGACAGGAAAAAGAAAACCCAAACTAAACTGCTGTCAGGTCGACTCGGACACATGGCTCTTGATTGGGTCTTTGGCCTCCTACTCGTGAAGGCGTGGCAAGCTGCCCCGCCGTCCGCAAATCCCATCCCACAACGCGCCTTAAATTAAAAAAAAAGGGGGGGGGCCCCCCTCACGACGGACACGAACTGCCTCCTGGGAGTTGTAGTTCCCAGTCCTGCACCTTCCTAGCCGGCGCGCATGAGCGGTGAGAGGCCAGAGGTGCCTTGGACGACATCTGATTGGCTGTCCCGAAAACTGATTGGTTTTTCAGAAGACCCACAAGGAGATGGGGCGGGGCCTTGGGCGGGAGGAGGTGGGGTTTCTGGACTTTGAGCGCGAGCGGTTGAAAGATTTGTCGTTGGTGCGGTTGCTGCCGTCGGGTATTGCCTTCCCACCTCTTCTCCATGGCCGAGCAGGAGGAGATGCGGGCGTCTTCGCCGCCTCCGCCGCCTCCCTCCTCTCCCTCGTCTTCAGACACCTCTGGATCTTCCTCCCCCGGCGTTCCGGGGAGTCTGGGTTGGCATCTCCCGCGGAGGCACAGCTGCGGAATGGTAGACCCCCTGGAGGCGGTGGAGCTGCAGATCGGAGACGTGAGTGTGCCCTCTCCCAGAAGAGCCGGGCGTGGGCGCCCTGAGCTTCCCGGTGCCGCACAGCCGGCGCTTCCCTCGAGGCTCCCTGCGAGGGGATGAAGGGGTTAGCCCGCTGCCCACTCCACGCCTTTGCCTTTTCTTCTGGTTTCAATCATGCACGCCAACTCGACAGCCTGTAGCTCTCCTGCTATGCCTCGTGTCAAGTCTGCACGCTCCGTCCCCGGCAGGGAACAGTTGCTTCTGTGCAGACGGTCAGCCCTGCGGCCTTGCTCTTTAGAATTGGGCGGTGACTTTTCTTCACTGGGGTTAGAAGCCCAAATGCTGGCTGGCGACCTGCCCAGAGTCCGCTTCTGATGCTGTTGTCTGCCTCTGGCCGACTTTGTGCGCGATTCCGCTTGGAGGGCACAGCCGGACTGCTGTAGCCTAGAATGGTGCCACTTGGTGAAAGATTATTCCCTCTAATTGCACAGCTAGCCGGGCTGGTAGAAATCCCCGGAGCTGGCACCATCATTTGACCCCTCCCTCTCCCCCATCCCCCTCTCCCCGGAGTAAATCGCAGTGTAGGTATTTACCGACTCTGTGATTGGGTCAAATGGGAAAGAGGTGCGGGTCTAACCCTCCTGGGAACTTTGGTGCTCCGACCCTCCCGAGCCGGTTGCAAAGTGGGGAATTGGCTCAATCTCATTGCTCACGAAGTGCACCGCCCCCAAAGTGGTTTTTTTAAAAAAGAGGACTGTCCATTGCCGCTCCAAGTTCTCTATTTGCAGGAACAAAGCTAGTTGCTAATTACAAGTGAACGTGTAGACCCAAATGCTCACATTTGAAGAAAACATTTGCTTAAGAAGGGAGTTTGTTCACTAAGAGTTGTTTGCATATTTTCTGCGTTCTTGCGTGTGTGTGGTGTGCGCGCGCGCGCACGTGATTCGGTTGTGCTTGTCAAAGGTCAGAGTACCTTTTCTACCGTGTTCATAGAATAATGCCCGTTACCAAGGATCAGTAGGAGGTATGAGGAAGCCCTTTGTCCAAGTACTCTTGTAAAGTGAGACGCATGTGTGTTTTTTAGTCCACCCTCCCCCCCGCCCAAGATGCATGTGTTTTAAGTTAAAAATATGACAAAACTATTTTTTGCCATGCTTCACGTACAATAAAAGCCCTGGCAGCGTAGTGGCTCTGTGTTGGGCTGAGAACGGAAAGGTCAACATTTTGAAACCACCACCAGCTGCGCCAGAGGAGAAAGACATCCTCCATAAAGGGAGTCAAAGAAGCCCCCGGGAGAGTTCTGCCCTGTTCTGCAAGCTTGCTGCGGGTTGCCATCAACTCGATGGTAGTGACGTTTTGTTGTTGTTAGTTTTGTTTTACCATACATAATATTTTCCTACGAGGTATAACTCTTTAGAGCTTACCACAGATTATCTCACAGGATCCCTGAAAGAACCTGTTTCCATATAAAAGAAGGTACTTTAAAAGAAACTACTAAGCATTGCATTAGAGAGTTTAAGCTAATTTTTCGACTAATTATAAAATGGGAAAAGCATTTAAGAGACAAACTTTGGTTGCTTGATTTTCTCTCTCTTGGTTTACCTTTTCAGGCAGCATTTTCTTTAACCCAACTTCTTGAAGCCACGTCGGCAGTGTCAGCGCAAGTGGAAGAGCTTGCCTTCAAATGTACCGAAAACGCCCGTTTCCTGAAAACTTGGCGGGACCTCTTGAAAGAAGGCTACGATTCTCTGAAACCTGACAACTGATTTGGCAGGATGAAATAGTTGTTTAAATTAGGATTGTGTTATTTTTGTGTATATATGATAGCTGAACATTTTTGTATACTCAGAATGAATTTTTTTCTGGGTTTTAAACACTTTTATAAAGTAGAATACTGATATTATTTTTGATGTTGAACAATATTTGATAACCCTTAAATATTTTTTCTCCTAAACTTTTATAGCATTTTTGATAAAAGCTAATTCCATCGCTAAATGAATAATATTAATTCCACATTCCTACCAAAAAAGAAACTAGGTAAGGCATCATTCATTTTGTAAGGAGATTTCCAAATGGCAGAGATTGAAGGGCCAAAATGCAGTTTTATGGACTGAAGTGGGACATAACTGACTGTTTTTTTTCAGACACTCATTTATTCACCTCCATATTATTAGCATATAGAACTGTGTCATGCAACTTACTAAAGGTTGAATAAAACAGTTCATAAATGCCTTCAAAAACTATTTTCTCCCCATTTTTAGCATGAAGTTGTAATTGTTTTTATACTTCGAGAAAAAATATGAAGCAGAATTATTTGAAGAAAAACTGAAAATCATAAAACAGTTGAACTTTATTGGTTGTTTTTTTTTAATCATTTTGCTGGGGGCTCTTACAGCTCTTATCACAATTCATACATTATGTCAAGCCCATTTGTACTTATGTTGCCATCATCATTTAAAAAAATTTTTTTTTCTTTTTATTTAATTGAGACTTGTACAACTCTTATCACAGTCCCTACATCCATCCATTGTGTCAAATACATTTGTACATTTGTTGCCATCAGCCTTCTCAAAACATTTTCTTTCTACTTGAGCATTTGGTATCTGCTCCTCATTTTTTCCCCTTCCCAAATTTATTGGTTTTTAAAATGTCTACTTGTATTCTATTATGATGCTTTTTCTTAAAAGGCTTTTACTTCAAAACATGGCTGGAAAGCTTATTTTTTCTTTCTTTTTATGGTTAAGTGCTTTTGCAGTTAGTATTTTCTGTAGTACTTTTATGTACGGGGTCACCATCTTTGAAGTACTTTATCTGATTCATGGTTTTGTGCTCCTACTTTGGGAACTTCACAAGTTGTTGATGCTATAAGTCTCAAGGAGTTTTGTTTTCAACGTATGTTATTTAAAGTTTGATTGCTTTTATATTACATACCCTTAGTTGCAGTGCTTTATTTTACTTGTCTTATATGTTATGTTTTTCCTTTTAGTTTGCTAGTTTTGTGGTTTGTGTCGATGATTATGCCAATTAGTTATGCACTAAATTCCTATGACATCTTTGATTCTTCTCTTGTATATAGAGATGTGCATAAACTTATGTTTTAAAGTTCCATACTGAGGCTAGGAAAGGGGACAAATGGATGGGCAAAGAATAATTTTATTTAGCATATTAATTCATAGTTCTGGATTAATTTTTTTAACTTAAGTATCACACATGTGATGTCTATACCAAAGAAATGCCTACTTTTAATATTATAAAAATATTTTTCTCATCTATCTTGAAAATAGAAATTTTTCAATATGTTTAATTTTTGAAAATTAAACTCATTACAAACAAATTTTATATATGTTTTCTTTTGGGTCATTGTTAAAATATTTCAGTCATATAGAAAAGGGGAATAATGTAAAGAACTTTCATATATTTCCATCATGTAGATTTAATAAGTTTTAGTTTGGGCCATCTTTTCTCTGGCTGGCTTCACACACACACACACACACACACACACACACACGACACTTCCTTTGTTATCCTTGACTTCATAATTTCTCTCTCGGTATAGGTAACTACTACCCTAGAGTTGCTTTGTAATTAAGTTTGAGTTTTTAATTTACATACATGCATAGTCATTTTCATAACTTTATAGAATGCTGGTTTTTTGTGTAGTAGGTAGCCTCCACAGTGTTCTTGGGTGGCCCAACTGGTTAAGCACTCAATCAATAACAAAGAATGATAATTTGGACTTTCAAGAGGCACCTCAGAAGAAATCTGTTCTTTGGCCCACAGCCATGGTTTGCCGTGAGTCAGAAACAATAACTGGCTTGGTGTGTAATTGTGGTTTTTGTGGTGTGTGTGTGTCTCTGTGTGTGTTAAGCTGACCTCCAAGTTAAATGAATACCCATTGCTTTTGATATTCAGACCCTGGATAGTCTCCTCATTCAATATGGCTGACATCTGTAACCACCAGTTGACTGAGGAAATGCATTGTGATTTGTCTTATTTTGAAGTTTTTAATTATAATACAGTCTCATTTTGTAACTCCTTTACAACCTTTTAGTTTTAAATTTTGTTAACATTTAACTGCTAAATTCAACTGGAAATTATTTTTGTTTACACTGTGATCTTGGCTATTTTTATACTTTTGTATGTAGTTAATTACTTCAGGTATCATTGCTTCAAATGCTACCTCTCTCATTGAGTGACCACTATAGCTGGAAGAGCAAATACAAAGGGAAGCCAGTGAGATGGAAGCTCTCATTTCTCAGAAACCAGGTAGGCAAGAATGCAGTAGAATGGTATATGTAAAATTCCAATGCCAAATAAGAACTGTACCTCGCAAAATGGTCCCTAAAATATTAAAACTAGAACATTTCTAGATAAGTAAAAGAATCTGAAAACAAGACTGACCTTATAAGAAATAGTAAAGGGAGTCCTTTTTGGATTGAGAATCAACAATGGCAAAACCTGAGGTTTGGTGTATAAAGCACCATCACTCAGTAGTTAGCCCAGAAATAGATCTACCTAAAGCAAAACAAACATTTAAGACTGAAAATAAGCCACCAGAGGTTGTAAGCAGTAGTGTGACAAATCCAAAGTAGAAAAAAGACAATGTTATAATTACAGAATTTCAAAATGGAGAAGTCAAGTAGATTTCAAAAATTTAGGTGAGTGGAAGGCAGTCTACAATTAAAGGAAAGGAATTATAGAAGTGGAGAGAAGAGTAGGATTACATGAGTTAATGGTAACAGGTAAATATTATTAGATACATAATTCTGCAGTAATGGTAATAAGACACAGAAGCTGAGCAGTGAGAGGGCCAGATTTGCACATAGGTATTTAACATCACTGCAGCTATGTTCATGGGTGTGGTAGAGCAAGTAGCAAAATTTTAAAAATTCTACACAAAACCAGGCCCTTTGGGGGAATGATACCCTGGGTCTGGGTCTCAGAATCAGTTTTTAAGTCCAGTGGTATAACTATCCACAGTATATGCCGTACTTTGGTGAGATCCTACGTTTGTGAGCAGCCAATTCAGGTGCCATGATTGATTTGTCTGGAGGGAAGAAATGTGATGAAAATTGAAGACATGAAAACAATTAGTCCAATATAGACCATATAAATAAATAACCTCCAAGACTCTGAGACCAGAAAACCTAGATGGTCCCCAACTACTACTAGTACCCTTCCAGAAAGGGATCACATCGTAAGGTTTTGGATATAGTGGGAGACAAATCAAAGTCATGAAGGAGACTAGGCTTGCTGATCAGCTAGAGACTGATGGAAACCCTGAGACTGATTCTTGGCCATGTTTTGGATATGAAATCACTACTGTGATTCAGTTTTTAGCCCAATGGTAGACAAGTGGAATAATAGCACTATTGGCATGCATAACTTAAAATTTTGGATCATTTGGGATTAAAGGACCACTAGTTTATCCAAGGAAAAAATTCAAAAGGGTTATGAAATAAGGCTGAATGAAATAATTCCTACCTAGGAATGTGTGAATCATTGAATAAAAACCTGATCATCTACTCTGTAAAATATCACCTCACAATTTTAAAAATGCTATTAAAGTTAACAAGTCAAAGCTACAGAGTACAAGAATGCCACATAATTGGTATTTGAATACAATATCAAGAACACATTGATGAAATAATCCCATGCACAATGTCATCCAAAGTCATAAGATTACTAGAAACAAACTTAGTGTAAGACTTATGAACTAAAAACAAAACATTTTGAAGGAAATGAAAGAAGATATAGATGAAAGACATCCATATGCTTAGCATTGTTAAAATGACTATATGCAAAATAAACTATAGATTCAATGTAATCCTTATAAAAGTTCCAATGATTTTTTTTGCATAATTGGAAAATATAGTTCTAAAATTCTTACAGAATTACAGGGGCCTTGTTAGCCAGAATTATCTTTACCAACATGAAGAACTCTCAGTTCCTGATTTCAAACTTACTATGAAACAACAGTAAGCAAAACTGGAAATACTTGGAAGCCCAGGAATAAACCCACACATGTCTGTTAATTGATTTTTCCACAAGGGTATAAAAACCTGTTCCTGGGGAAGAGTGTCAACAACAAATGGTGTTGGGACAAACTGGAGATCAACATGTAAAAGAATGATGTTTGACTCTTACATTATGTAAACATGAAATTAGAATGGATAAAGCCATAAATGAACCAAAATTATGAAGTACTTAGAAGAAAACATGATGATTCTTTATGCCCATAATTTACAAGCAACAAAAGGAAAAGAGGTAAATTGAACATCAAAATGTTTAAATTCATCATAAACAATTTCAAAGACTGTACAAAATAGGAAGAATTATTTGTAACTTGTGTATTTAACTGGAGCAATTTAAAAATGAGCAGTAACTCAATAGATATTTCTCCAAAAAATATATAACAAGCACATGAAAAAATACTGAACATCATTATTAGGGAAAAGCAAACCCAAACCATGACGAGATACCATTTCACTCTCACTATGGTGATTATAATACCGGAAGGGAGTACAAAAAGGAAAATGACAAGCATTGGCAACAATGTAGAAAAATGAATCCTTAATTGTTGGTTGTGGGAATATAAATGGTGCAGACTCTATTCATGTAGTTTGGTAGTCCCTCAGTAACTTAAACATAGAATTACTGTATCCAGACACTGAGTTGATTCAGAATCACAGTGTCCTTATAGATCAGAATAAAAATGCTTTAAGGTTTCTGAGACTGTAAATCTATGGGAGTGTACAGCCTCATTTTTCTCCATTGGAAGAACTGATGGGTTTTAACTGTCAATCTATGATTAGCAGACCAATCCTTAACTCAAAGTATCATCAGCACTTTAGAATTACTTTAGAATTACTGCATGACCCATATTTCTTCTACTAGGTACATACACCAAAGGGTTAAAAACATGTTCAGGGGCTGAGCCCCAGTGGCGTAGTGGTTGTGCGCGGGACTGCAGCCTACTGGGATGGAGATTCAATTCCAGCTCCACAGGAGCAAAGGCTGGGCCTCCTACTCCCACCACCAGAGGGCAGTAATGCCAAAAAAAAAACATGTTCAGACAAAAATTTATACATGAATATTCAAATAAGAACTATCCACAACAGGCAAAAGATTGCAGGAAAAAAAAAAAAAGCAAGCTCACTGCTCTTGAGTCCGTTCCGACTCACAGCAACCTTATAGGACAGAGTAGAACTGCCCTTGTGGGTCTCTCAGGCTGTAAATCTGTAAGAGCAGAAGTGTCATCTATCTACTGTAGTGCGGCTGGGGCGTTTGAATAGTTGACCTCACAGTTAACAGCCCAACATGTCACCCCCTAAGAGCGCTCCAAGGTAAAAGATATCCATTGATCAAAAATTGGATATATGAACTATGGCATATATAAAGAATATTACTTAGCTATAAAAAGTAATGCCACGCTGGGATGCAGATGAACTTTGAAAGTATGCTAGGTGAAGAAGCTAAACACAACAGCTATACAGTGTATGCTTCCCTTTATGTGAAATATCTAGAATAGCCAGATCCATAGGTAACAAGGCAGATGAGTGATTTTCAGGGGCTAAGAAGGAGAGTGGTCAGAGAGAGTGACCACTAAATGGAAAGGGGGTTTTCTTTGGGCACCATAAAAGTGTTCTGAAACGAGATTGCACACCATTGTACATGCACTGTCACTGCTTGCTCTTTGAAATAGGGGATTTTATGTGTATTTTACCACAAGAGGTTCTTTATGAGGATGGTTAAAAAAAGAGAAAAGCATCTCTATTGAAATCCAGTTGTATTGAATGGTAGTTGTCCATTTATACAAATCCTTTCAGGCAGTGAACCTAACCTCCTCTGGGACATTTTTAGTTTATTATTCAAGACCCAAATTGACAACTGCTAGTATCTGTAGTTCAGGAGACCCACTGTTTACAATTTGTGTTGCTATGACTATGCCACAGAGAAATTCATCTTATTTTGAAGAGTAGCAGTTTTAAGATATTTTATATTTCCCTTTGCTCACTCATCTATGCCAAGAAATGTGGAGGACCCAGCAAACCAACTAAAGAGATTCATATTTGTGTCCATTTCAAAGAAATGATGATCTAACAGAATGTGGAGATTGTCAAACAAGAGCATTAATATCACATAAAGAAAAATTTGTGTAATGTAATTTTAAAATATTTGCATCAATATGTTGACAACTGCCAGAAATTCAAGATAAGTTCAGAAGAGGACATAAAATGAGTTATATTGTTGCTAATGTCAGATGAATCTGAGCTGAAAGCAGAAAACACTAGGAAGATGTTGTCTTAGGTTGGGTTCTTTCATGACGCAAAACCAGTGAAGCTTACTGCCACCGAGTTGATGCCAAGGAAATGGCCCACACAATTGAGTCTGGCCAGTTATAAGTCCATAGGTTGTACATGAGGTTGGCAGCTTCTCCTGATTCAGGCAGCTGCAGGTTTTGGTGAACTCAAGATTGAGAGGTCAGATGACAGGCTTGTGGCAGCAAAGACCAAAGAAACTGAGGTCATCAAGCAGGATGGTAAATCACTGGCTGAAGTTCAAATTACTGGCGGTCAATGAACCAGATGCAAGATTCAGAGCCAACAAAAAGCAAGCATTCTTTTCCAGTAGTCTACATACATTGGAAGGAGGCCACGACTCCAAAGAGATCTCACAGGGATGCAAAAACTCACCAAACTCAGTCATTGAATCCATTCTGACCCATGGTGACCCTCTCTGTCATAAATGTTTATATGTATTTATTGATGTGCTAGGGCATTTGTGTGAATCATAACACATTGTTAATAACATTGAGAAGAATGGAAATTCCAGAACACTTGGTGGTGCTCATTCAGAATACCTACATACTCTAAGAGGCAGTCTTTGGGACAGAATATGGGGAAGTGACATGGTTTCAAATCAGGAAAGGTGTTCATTAGAGTTGAGTTTTTCTACTACATGTATTCAATCTGTATGCTAAGCAAACCATGTGGGAAGATAAGAAGAACATGACATCAAAATTGGAGAAAGTTTTGTTAGCAAGTTTGATATGCAGATAATAGAAAGCAGAGAGGACTTGAAACACTTATTGACCGATCAGAGAAGTCTTCAATATAGATCACACCTCACCATAAGACAACAGAAATCCTCATATTTGAACCAATAAGCAATATAGGTGAAGAAATTATAAAAATTGTCAGGGATTTAATTGAACTTGATCCATAATCAATGTACCCATGAAAACAGCAATCAAGAAATTACACGATGACTTGTATTTGGAAAACCTGTTACAAAATACTGTTAAAAAGTGAAAGTATCTCTTTGAGAACTAAAGATATCTGATTCAGCCTGTAATCTTTCCAATCACTTCATTTTCAGGTGAAAGGTAGGCAATGCACTAAAGAAGACCAAAGATGAATAAAGCTTTCCAAAAAAATTGACTTTAAGAAAGTCTAGAGAATAGTCTTATTTTAACATATGGGTTGTCTTCAGAGTTGGTCTGGGCTTGAAGAAGTTAAAGTATTAAATATACTTTATATTCAATTATACTTTATATTACTTTCTGATTTTTTATTTAAGGTGTATCACTTTCTTCATGTAGAAAACATTATAGGCTCATTCGAAATAACACAAATGACCAAGGAATCCATGTTTTCAATAGAAGCAAAGTTTTCAATAATTTATTTTCAAAAGAAGTATTTACAATTATATACTTGACAAATGCATTATGTTTTTGATTCCAGTATTTTCACATCTCAAAAATTTTGGTATATTTGAAGCTACCTGAAACATTTTATTCCTACAAGTTTTAAATTATGAACACAAAAAATACCATTAGCTTAGTTAAAGATGAGTAGGATAATCAGCTGAAAGTAGTATTTTATGAACTGGTATATGAACAGTTGGTAAAATTATCTTTTGATGACAACTATTTTCTCCTTGCAGTGAGACAGAGACATGCAGATTTTCATTCCTGAAGTAAAGGTCCTGAATCATTGCATTCTAGCTTTTCTTTTTATTAAATCAGTTTATTAAGATGTATGATTGAGATACAGTGTCTCGAGTTTACCTATTTAAAGTACATAGTTTAATGTATTTTGGCACAAGGAGGCTTCAAGAAGCTGTGGGAATTTCCATTGTCTTATCATCCAGCATGCACTTTTTGAAGCCCCTCTAATTCAGAATGGCCTTAGCCATTAAAACATTACAGAACATGACTCAACTCTGAAACACCTGGAGTCACCATAAGTCAAAATTGATTGTGGAAAAACTCTTTTGGATTTGGGATTTTTTTTCAGGTCATGTGTTAACACCTTTTGAAATACTTGTTTTTTTTTTTTTGGGGGGGGGAGGGGCATCACTGGTCATGGGCGCTACCCAGTGCTGCTCCCGAGAGCCGCCGCTGGATTTGAACTGCCAAGCCCGCGGGCCGCAGTCCTGCACTCAGCCAATTACGCCACCGGGGCTCAGCCCCACATTTAGCCTTTTGGATAACGACCAGATAGCATTCATCATGGCTTTCCCAGGTTACACTTAAACCAGCAATGTAGACGAACTCTAATGTCTCCACATCCAGGCCGAAACTTGAGATAGCCATGTATTGATGAACTATTATGATGAATGACTGGCCATTTGTATATCTTCCTTGGAGAAATGTCAGGTATTTTTCCCATTTTAAAATTTGATTGTCTTTTTATACATTGTTGAGTAAAATAATTCTTTATATATTCTAGTTATGTAACTGTGATCAGATATGTGATTTATAATATTTACCAAAACTTCTCATATTCTTTTTTTTTTTTTTTTTTGGGCATTACTGCTCTCCGGTGGTGGGAGTAGGAGGTCCAGCCCCACTGCTGGGATTGAACCTTTGTCCCAGTGGGCCGCAGTCCTGCGCACAACCACTACGCCACCGTGGCTCAGCCCAATTTCTCATATTCTTATGGGTGATCTTTATTTTATTGGTGATGTCCTTAGAAGCCCAAATTAAAAAATTTGAAGATGTCCAGTTTGCCTACTATTTCTTTGGATTGCTTGTGCTTTTGATGTCATATTTAAGAATTCATGGCTTAAACCAAAGTCCCAACATATACTCCTATGCTTTCTCAAATTTTATATTTTATGTTTTGGATCAATTTAGATTTAATTTCGTACATGGTTTAAACTTAACCCACTGCCTACTCATCGTGACCCCACATAAGGTTTCTGAATCCGTAAATCCTTATGGGAGCAGACAGCTTCAACTTTCTCCCTTAGAGGTCAGTTTAAAATGCTGGCATCATGGTTGGCAGTCCACTTACCCATCAGGCCACAGGGCTCGTAATGTGGTGTGGAGCAAGAGTCAGACTTCATTCTTTTGCTTGTTGGTCCCAGCACTATTTGTTAAAGAAAAACAAAAACAAATGTTTCTTCCCCATCTATGACACCCATGTTGAAAATCAAGTGATTTTATATGTGAACGTTTATCTCAGGAGTCTCAGTGAAATCACTTTTTTCTTTTGAAGTCTCTTGCCATTCCAGCTGTTTTGATTCACTCCTGGCCAATACTTGACCTTGCCTGTTGCATTTCTATGTGAAGGTGCTCATCGATAGCAGAAAGGCAATTAGGTAGGAAGTAATATACAAATTCTGTTTTGAATTTATACAACGCATCCTTTCAAAATAGTAATCACTATGTTGTGGTGGCTTCGCAGTGAATGGAGATTTGTAGCGATGAGATGGCCTCTTAAAACAATTTCTGTAAGGGCTGAGCCCCGGTGGCGTAGTGGTTGTGCGTGGGACTGCGGCCCACTGGGTTGGAGGTTCAAATCCAGCAGCAAGGCTGGGCCTCCTACTCCCACCACCAGAGAGCAGTGATAAAAATAATTTCTGTAGTTTGCAAATCACCATACATTTCCCTAATGCTATTACACTTAGTATCAGATTAAATTTAATATGCGTATTTAAAAAACCTTTACTAGTATTGCCTATGATTTTTATATTTGTTGATGCACATGATATGCTCCTAGTACTAGGAGTTGCAGATGAAATGTGTATATTCTTTTGTAATTAAACACAATTTTACTTTGAAAATTGAAAAGATTCTGCATTGTCCACTTCTAGGATATTAGTGCAGTGCATACACAGAGTGGGTTCACAATAAATGCATGATAAAAGAATAAATTACTATTCCAGAAGTAGCTTCTTAATTTCTTAGGCAAATATGTACTAGTATATAAACATTACCAGTAGAATTCATTTCCTTTGACATAGATATCAGTTATTTTTATTCCTGCAACCCTGCCACCATAACAACTTTGTGTCCTTATTAACTAGTTTATTCTGGTTATATTATAAACTGTCATTTTGCATTATTCACAATATACCAGTAAATCCATGATAAAAACACCCAACAGAAGTTCTGTGAAGAATCAGTTTTTCTATGCAGAGGAATTGAGTCTATTCGATCATGAAATCAGTGACATTTCACAGGGGTCTGTGAAAAGAGTTGGCTTCATTAATGTAGATGGATCTTCACTTGACCGCCACATTTCCACCCAGATGAACGATGGAGGATATGCTTTCTCAATATTTTTACTGTCAACAGACCTTTTTTGTCTATAGTTATACCAAACTTGATGCATCATTTCTTTGAAGGGTCTCGTGGTCAGAGTGTAGAGAATTGGATTCAAAGCACTGTTGATAGGTAGAATAAAAATGACTACCCAAGAATTTATGGTACCTGAAAGAGAAAAATGAAACACATTAGCATTTTTGTGTGTCCTTATTTATGAAGTCTATAACTGTCCTTTCCTGGATTTTCTCCATATGCTTCTTTAATTGTTCTAATTTCAGTCTCCCTTTGATTTCACACAGACATTAAGTCTGTATGTGTTCCAGATCTTTTCAGTAAGAGTTCTTGTGTTTGAGGGGAATGGTGGAGGTGTGAAGAATCAGGATTCTTTGTTGTGAAACATATCAACAGAAGCATACCATTAGGTAGAAATATTTTCCACAAAGTGATTTTATATTACTCTGACATGATTCAATATTTTAAATGAATGATTACAAGATAGCACATACGGTGTTTCTCAGAATATGAATACTTATTAATAGATTAATAAAAGTCTGTTGAATGTTTGTTTTTGATTATTTGCTATTTTAACAATAGATAGGGCATTTTAGGCTTTTGACCAGCTATTCATTTTAGTTAGTTCTAATTAAAAAAATCATTGTAGTACACAACCAACTACCAATTTTCATTAGAATTTCATTGGTGATGCCTTCTTGTTGCTCAGAAAGTGAAAGTATTACCAACAACCTCTACAAGAAACATACAATTTAAATTATGTTGATAAATTTGAAAATGTATTGTAAATAAAAGTAGCATGATGTGTGCACAGTATTTTAAAATACTGAGAGTATTTTCTTCTATCATCTTTCACATTGTAGGGTAATATTCTCTAAACCAGTGTTCCTAGAAAGAAACCTCGTCATTTCAATGAGAACACGGGCACCCACAGATCGGCACAAAACACCCACAGGACATTATAAATCTGAGAGACATGATGACTGCATTCTTCATTACAGTATGAATCAGGCATATTGAACTTATTTTCTATCTGTGCATGGAACTAGCTTTTGGTTTTGTTGATGTTCTCTCTTAATTTCCTATTCTCAATTTCTTAAAAAAAAATTTACCACCCACCCCTCCTAGTTTCAATTTCAATGATTTCTATTCTTTCAAATTTTCTTTTCTTCTGATTACTTTGGTATGAATTTACATTTCTCTCTCTAGTTTCTTAAGTGTAAGCTTAAATAATCGATTTAATGTTTTTCTTATTTTCTAACACATGTGTCTACACCTAAAATTTCCTCTAAATATTGCATTTGCTTCTCCCCATAATTTTTGATGACGTTTTCATTTCCATTTAGCTAAAATATTTTAAAAATTCTCTTGGGCCTTCTTTTAACCACATAAAAATTGAGAAATATGGTACTTAATTTTCAAATATTTGGGAACTTTTAAAACTACTTTTTTTGTGCGGTTTTGTTTTGGGGCTGAGACCTTAATATATGATTTCAATTCTTTTAACTCCTGTAGTATAGTTGTTAAAGTATGCATTAATTAAAACCTATAGAAATTTATTACATAAAGGGTGAATACTAATATAAGATATGGGCCTTAGTAATAACAGCGTATCAATATTGGTTAATTAATGGTCACAAAATACCACCATTGAGGGGGAATCATGTGGAACACTGTACTTCCTGTGTAATTTTCTATAAACCTAAAACCACCTTCCAAAATAATCTATTGATTAAGAAAAGAAGATTAATTTCTAACAATCTGAAAAAAATGAAGTAGCTATTGTCAATTATTTTGGTCCATTTTCTGGTCATCTTTAATATAGATAAAGTTTTAACATCTTGTGTGCAATTTATTTGGATTATTTCTCCACAATTCTAGTAATTGTGTTATATGAATTCATAGAAAGAACTGAAGAGCTTTATCCTAGTAAATATTTCATTCATGAAGTACCTAGCTATAATTAGGTATACTTCTAACTTACAATGCTTGAAATGAAGGATACCACATAACCAAACTAATAATAAGTATCTTTCCAGAAAGAAAAAATGATTAGTACCTGGTATTTCTACTTGAAGGAGTGAAAGAAATTTCAGTATAAAAATGGGTATCCAGCATAGTGCATCAGTAAATACAATAAAAAAAAAACGTTTGGCAAGCATCATCTCTTTTTCAACTTTATTCTGCATTTTACTAGTTGTAATAGCACTTTGATGAATGCTGTAAAACATGCTTCCATAAGAGAAGACTATGATGATAAATGCTGCCAAGTTAATACCTGTTTAGAACATAAGAAATATTGTTAATATGTATATAATGTTCTTTAAAAATACTGTTAGATTTTATTTAAAAGAACAAAAATGAGATCAACCATAACACGTTTGTTGTTCTTCATAAATTATTATTAAGATGCACAGAAATCATAGTTTTTTTACCTGAAGTTTATTGCTAGGGATGATGGAATGTTTCATTTAAAAATGAAGCTATAGTGATTGAATAGTCTCAGTCTTTTCCACTTTCTAGTATTTCTTTTGTATCGATTGCTTGGTGCTGTGCTTTGAGAATCTTTTTACATGACTGGTTCAAAATACTTGTTACTCTCTTTGCAAACCTTTGTTTGGCTCCTTGGGATTTGAAAAGCTAGCAAGTACTATTAGGTTTCAATTAAAAAGCAAAGAGTCCAAAACCATTTTGCTTAATGTTCTTTAGGGCCTATTATTGAAATGCCAAAATTTAGTGCTTTATCTCTTATTAAGCTGCATCAATTTGAAGTTTAAGTGATATGGGATCATTTGGAAAATATAATAGCTGTCAGAGATTCTGAAAGGATCACTCTCACTAAGAAAAGCTGGCTAGAAGACCTGAAATAAAAACTTACTAGGAAGTGTAATGAGTTACAAATTCCAATTCATAGTACTATTTGAATGAAAGAACTTTTAATATGAGGCTTCTTACCAAGAAAAATGACTATTGAGTAAATCTGGGCTCCGAACCTTTCTGTATCTTCTGAATGAAGCGGAAAACACACTCCATTGGTGCCATAGTAGTTTCTGAAAACCTCCTTATTGCTCAGTGGAATGAAAGCCACTATAAACCCAACAGTCCAAATGAGAATAAGAACGGTAATTGTTCGACATTTCCCAGGTCTTAAAGATCTGAATGGATACACAATGCAGATATATTTTTCCAGGGTCAGAAAGGTCAAAAGTAAAACGGAGACTTCTGTGGACAGAATGGCCAAAGAGCCCACAAGCTGGCAACCAACACTCTCCTTCCACAGCTGTGCATGCTTATTGTATTCGCCACGAAACTTTAGGTCGAAGGATCCGATCACAAGTAAATAGATCCCCATTAAGCAGTCAGCACCTACATGGATTGGAAAGTTTCACAAGCTTAGAGAACATGTAGGTACAAAGGAACGATAAACAAGATTTTAAATAATACTAGCAGCAAATAGCCACGTTGCTTCTGTTTTGGGGGAGGGGCTATTTTAGGGGTGAGGCTTGCTTGGTCAAGTCTATTTAAAAGCCATGTTTATATTATCCTTTTTAGTTAACTAAGCAATAAATTGTCAATGTGCATTTTCCTCAAAAAAAGCAAGACTCAGAATAGGGATTTTGTCTGTTTCCCATCACCTAAAGCGTTGAGTAGATAAAGTGTTATTATATTGAGATACCATTATTTGGAACAGTCTTTCCACTGAAATTCTCCCAGTGTGATGAATGAGAACCACCATTCGAATTACAAATAAAAAGAATGCAGAAGTGGTGTTTGAGGCCTGCCATTTAGAAGCTAGGCGTAATTATGAAGTCATCTGGAGTGAGAACAATCTGGGGGATACAATGATCTACCTGGTACTAGCCTGTGCACAGTTGCTCTCCATGATTCCACAGCTTTTCACCTATACTTCTTGGTCTGCACATCTTCTGGTTTCTTCACCCCAAAGAGCCAGCTCTAAGTCAGACACACTCCAAGGCGTACTTGCTTTAATCACCGATCAGAGGGTGGGATTTTTATTTTAACCGCACAAGCATTCTACCCCACGTCGCTCGAAGTGCATCACCATATGAATCTTAAGACTAATTCTAAATGCTAGTTATACTCTAGCTTTACCAGAGAAATTGAGATTGTTAAAATGTTGTCTGCAATACAGAATTAGAACAATTTCTAAATTCTTTTTCTATGTATTTAAAAATAATTAGATAGCTGAATAATGACGAGGAAGGGACAGCACAAATTTTAAAAGCATCATAATCTTAGTAAACTATCACTTCATTTTTCTAAATGAGTATGAGAATGTTTTGCCCCCTTGACAGATTATATATCCTATGAATTGGGTTCTAATTTATTTTTCTTTGTAGTTCTCATTTAACACAATACTTTGCAATCATAATTTAAAAATTAAATCCCCCCAAATATTTGCTCCCTATTAAAAGTTGAAAACTATGATTTCAAAATATTTTAGTAGCTTAGAGTTCAGGAAAACAACTAGCCATTAACTCATTATCTAGGAAGTAGCCATGAAAGCAAAACCAATAGACCCTAAAACCAAAAGAATCTTTTGATGTAAAAATCACCAAGGAAGGCTGAAATCTTACTTTCCATGCGAGACTGCTAGTATTTTATTAAATATTACTCCCTCGGGGACTGTATGAAAGAAAAACTAATGAACGAGAGCTTCATTTATTCTGTATAATGTGATTGAATTTAGTTCTTTAGAAAACTTTCTGCTCTTTCTTAAACTCACTGTATTTTCTTTTCTTTTTTTGCTATTTTAAAACTCGTATTGTCATTGCAAGAAATGGGGAAGAACATTTTCAATCTCATTATCCTACCAATCAGTTTGATTTAACCATTTCTTAATAGTAAATGCTTTCATGTATTTTAAAACTGTATTCTTCTTTAACAAGGACATACTCACAGCATAGAGAAATGATTGACATGGCATGCAGTTTATTCTCAGACCTGATATAAGGTCGCATACAAATAACAAAGATGTTTCCAATGCAGGTAATTGCAGATACAACCCAAACAAAGATTCTCTGAAAAATGCTTGCCAAGAGATTCTCTACAGATGAAATTCCATCAGTGTTTGGTTTACAGCTGCGAACATGTGGTGCATATGCACAGTACTGGAATTTCTTAAAATATCTAGGGTACAAATAGAAGACACAATGCAATTCTCATTTTATGTCACAATCACTATACATTATGATTTGAAGCCCAGAGAAGTATAAAACATTAAAGATATATTAAAGCTTTATGACATCCTCTTACAGAGAGTTTGCAGGGAGGAGATGAGCCAGTTAAAGTACAGTGTAGTAACAATGAAATAAGCAATTTTCCTCTAGTTCTCAAATGCTTCCTCCCACCCATGATCATGCTCCCGGTTCTACCAGATAAGTCCGGCTAGAACAGGGGATGTACACTGGATTCAGAAACATGGGGAATCTAGGATAGATGTTCCCTCAGGACTAGTGATGGGAGTGGAGATACTGGAAGGGTGGAGGGATGGTGGAGTAGAAAGGAGGAACCGATTTCAGGGATCTACATATAACCTCCTCTCTGGGACATGGACAACAGGGAAGTGAGTGAAGAGACATACTGGACAGTGTATAATATGAAAAAGCAAAAACAATTTGTAAATTATTAAGGGTTCATGGGGGAGACGTGGGGGGAAGGGAAATATGGGGGACTGGTACTGGGAGCCTAAGTGGAGGGAGGATGTTTTGAGAGTGATGATGGCAACAAGTGCGCAAATATGGCCTGCATACAATTGATGTATGTATGGGTCATGAGGGGAGATGTATGAGTCCCCAATAAAATGATTCATTAAAAAAAAGAGAGGGGGAAAGAGGAGCTTATACCAAGGGCTCAAGTGGAAAATGTTTCAAAATAAATGTGGCAACTTATATGCAAAGGTGCTTGATACAGATAATGTAATGAATATTATAAGAGCCCCAATAAAATTACTTTTTAAAAAAGAAAAAAATATTAAAGTTTTAAACTTACAATTACTTCTTTCCCCCCTTATTGATTTGACTTTACTGTATAGAGTGTGTGTGTGAAAGCAGGCGAATTGGCATAGCAGATATCTTAGAATATAAATAAACTACTAAGATGAGTTCAAGAGAATTCATCTATCTAAGGAAACTTACAGTAGGTTTTTTTATGTTTAAGATATGCATATGCATTATAACTTAATTCTAATTTCTGCAACTGATTATGATTTCCCCCTCAGGTGAAGAAAAAGTCAAGTGTTTCCTCTCCTTGCATTTCCATCGCTCCTCTACTACAAAATTTATAATGCTACCTTCCAGTTCTGCACTGTAGTTGGCTTGTGTATTTCTCTGATGCTCAAAGCTATGCCACTGGTAGTTCAAATACCAGCAGGTCACCTGTGGTGGACAGATTTCAACAGAGCTTTCAAACTAAGACTAGAAAGAAAGGACTTAGGAAAATTAGCCAAAAAAAAAACAAAACCAAACAAACAAAAACAAAAACCAACCCTGTGGACCACAACAGAATGCCTCGACTACATAGTCAAAATACACAGTGATTACAACAATGGACTGGAACATACCAACTCTTGTGAAGATGGAGTAGAACTAGGCAAGAGTCTGTTCTGTTGAACATGGGGTCACCAGACGTCATTTAACTTGATGTGATTACCGACATGTTAGCTAGTAGTCCTGGCCAGCATGCCTAGTTCTCAGATGGTGTTTAATATTTCCTGAATGAATATTTTGTCAATAGAGAGACCAGTCTTGTTGCCTAAAAACCATCGAGGTAATCAGCAAAGCACTCACACCTTTTATACACATAGGCTGCTAATCACAAGGTCAGTGGGTTGAAACCACCAGCTGGTCTGAGGGAGAAAGACAAGGCTCTATTTCCATCAAGAGTTACAGTCTTAGAAACCCAGAGGGGGAATTCCACCCTCTCCTATGGGATCACAATGGGATCATGATAGCAGTGAGTGAGCTCTGGGTATCAGCAGTAAATTTCCACAACTCCATGACATAACTCTCGTATTACCATATGAGACTAGCAATATTCAGTGGAGCCAAATTATTTGTAAGGAAAATTCCTAATAAATGTAGAAAATGGACTTAAAATTAGATTTGTGTCTATAGCCACGTGCTCTAGTGAAAAGAAACTATTTTATAGTAAAAAGAACTTTAGTGATAAAAGCTTAATGATTACAATATACAACCCCTTCAAATTCAAGTTCAATTGCTGTGTATTCATCTTGTTCAATCAGCACATTATTCCATCTGTAAGATTAAAATAGTTATGAGATTCTTTCAAATTGCAGAAAATGATGCAACAACTGTAACTGGATCAATAACTGTCTAGAGGCATGGCAGACAGAGTTGGAGAGAAATGGGGAGCTGAAGAAAGAAAGTCTTCTAAAATTTGTTGTGGTGATGATTGCAGAACTCTTCGTAATATAATTGGACTATTAAATTGTATGATATGTGAAATATATGCCAATAAAATTTGTGGACGGCGAAAAATCCTATTGAAATATCAAAGTTGAAAGTTAATTATTTTAGAGTTCAGTTTTATTTAGGAAAATTACTCAGTATAGGTTAATAGCAATACATGTAGATACATAAAAATATTAAATCAAGATGAAGAACTTGAAAAAAATCTACTTACATGTGGGAAAGATTCACAAGAGGTTGAAACATCCTTCGTTGGATATTGGAAATTTCAATCCCTTCTAAGCTGCTAAAAATGTCAATAAAAGGGAATGATATATGTTAAATATGGTATAATAGAAATGGAAAACTGAAAATGATGCATTAAAATGCTTTTAATTCACACACAGTTCACACATAATCAACACACATTAGGCACTGCCCCCTTCCTCCTCTTGACGCAGTTATTTATAAGCATATCTTTTCAATATTTGATTGAAAAAATCTTTACATGTCATGGTACATGCCATGTACATAGTAACTGTCCAGTGGGCTTCAACTCATGGGGGAATTTATGACAAAATAAAACACTATAGGCATTGTGGCTTCACAAACATCATTGGTATATTTGAGCCCAGGGAAAGTTTTTGTTATTTTCAACTTGACTAAACATGATACCCTTCTCAAGCAATTGGTCCTTCCTGGTGTGTCCAAAGTAAGCAAGAGAAGTCATACCATTCTTTCTTCTAGGGAACATTTGAGCTGTATTTTGCCAAAGGCTTATTTGTTCAGTCTCGTGGCAGACCAGGGCTTATGCACTACTCTTCAGGAGCGTTTCGATTTGAATGCATCAATTCCTCTTGTACCTTTTTTTTTTTTTTTGCATGCTTATGAGGCAATTGGAAAGAGCATGGCTTGGGTTAGGCACACTCATGGTTAGACACAACTAACAAAGTGATCATCTTAGCTTTTTACAATTTCAAAGAATTCTAGCAGTAAATTTGCTCAATGCCTGGGATTTTGATTTCCTATTGCAGCTTCAGGGGATGTTGATCCAAGAAGAATGAAATCATTGGCAGCTTCAACTTTTACTCCATTTATAATATTATTTATCAGGTCAGTGGTTAGGATCTTTTTTCTTTCACGTGCTCATGCAATCCATACTGAAAACTGTAGTCTTTTTCCACTATCAGTAAATGTTTCAGGTTGTCTTCATTTCAGCAAACATGTCATTTACATAGTGTTATTAATTAGTCTTCTTACAATCCTGATGGCATAGCATAACCAATATATATTTGTGCAACGAATACATATGCAGTGCTTTGCATGGTATTACACATTATATAAATTGGACCAAGGAGTAACTTCCTGATAAGTAAAGATTAAAATTATCAGGAATTTCATTTTATTTGGATCCACAATTAGCACTCATGGAGGTTGTGGTTGAAAAAAAAAACCCAAATTGGCTAGGTAAATCTGCAGCAAAAGACCTGTTAAAGAGTTTAAAAACAAAGCTGTCGGTCACCTGAGGGCTAAGGTATACCTGACCTGAAAGATATTTTCAATTGTGAAAAATGGATAATGAAAGGAGATGAACTGACACATTTGAATTATGCTCTTGGCAAAAATATTGAATATACCATGGACTGACAGAGAGTGAACAAATGTGTCTTGGAACAAGTATAGCCAGAATATTCCTTAGAAATTATGTCGGGAAGACTTTATCTCATGTACTTTGGAGATGTTCTCAGGTGATCAGTCTCTGAAGAAAGGATATTATTCCTGAAAAAAATAGGGTCATCTTAAAAGAGGAAAACCTTCAATATTATGGAATAGCACAGTGGGCCCAAGCATAGCAATAATTCTGAGAATAGAACCAGTTGAATGGACCCAACAACAAAAACATAAATCAACTAGAAATCAACTAAAGGTATACTTACAGTGACTTGAGTTTGATGAGATAATCAAATTGGTTTTCTTCTATTTTCCGGATTGGGTTATAGGAAAGATTCCTGTTTTTTTAAAAAAGTCAGCAATTAGGGTATTTATTTAGAAATTATCTGAGTGCAAAGAAAATGTACCTGTTGGTTTTGGGTTTCTTCTTTAAAAATTACCAAGAAAGTATAATAACATGATTTGTTTCATGGGTCTGATTGGGTATTTAAATGATTAGATAAAACGAAGTGATAATGGCTCGTAGTTCATACTCTATGACATGTGTTTGTGATGGAGGGGAATCTGAGACAACATGAACACCAAGGCAGAAATACCACTAGCTTCCACTAGATACTGCATATACTTGAGTATAAGCCAAGTTTTCAGCACATTTTTAATGCAGTTTTTGTGGTAAAACTAGGTGCCTTGGCTGTTACTTGGATTGGCTTATACTTGAATATGTATGGCAAGTAGTAGGGTACCAAGAGAAGCCACACTTGCTTCACATTTTTCCTAGAATTAGGTTTAAATGGGAAAAGGGAGAGAAAAAAAAGAATTTTTGTTAGCTAATATTCGAATCAATAAAATCATACCTAATTAAAATATAATAAATTTTTATTTATTATATAAAGAATTTTAGGCTGAGCCCCAGTGGCATAGTGGTTGTGTGTGGGACTGTGGCCCACTGGGATGGAGGTTCGATTCCAGCTCCATGGAGCAAAGGCTGGGCCTCCTACTCCCACCACCTGAGGGCAGTGATGCCCCGCCCCAAAAATAAATAAAAATAAAAATATTAAAAAAAAGAATTTTATTTTTATTTATTATATAAAAGAATGACATTTTAAATGAGTGATTTATGAGGCATGGAATAAAAAGGAAAAGGCTTTAGCACAGGACAAAAAACAGATCACAGTGAAAGTACAGCTAAAGTTAAAGGAAGACAATTTCAGAGTCTTTGACAAAACCATTGATTAAAGTACACTTGCCACTGTATCTTTTCTTTTTTTGGGGGGGGGGCCATCACTGCCCTCTGGTGTTCATGGGCGCTACCCAGCCTTGCTCCTAGAGAGGAGCTGCTGGATTGGAACTGCCAAGCCCGTGGGCCACAGTCCTGCACTCAACCACTTATGCCACCAGGGCCCAGCCCGTATCTTTTCTTTTTAAGACATTTCTTGTAGGTTTGACCGTTAGGTTAAAGATGGAGCCAGTTCAGGTGGAAGGAGGGTAGAAGTAGAGACAGGAAGAACGGCGATGAAGGATGAGCTGCATAAAAGAAATGAAGTTGAGAAACCGAGGTCAGTCTTACAATTGCGAGAGCTCCTTCTGATCCTTAAACACAATTGGTGGAAGATTTTCAATCTTGTTATTTCCTAAATCCCTAGGGAAATAATTGAAAATATGTCACATTGTTTTCTGGAGACACTCTTCATTGTTCAGAAATCTATTAGGAAGTCATTATGTAATTTTCTAATAATACTATTGGGGAGCTATAACTCTTCTTCACTCCCTTTCTCCCCTTTTTCCTTCCTACTGTCTTGGAGTAGGAATATGTTTGGGGGCTTTAATTTTTTTCTTTCACTTGGGGTTATTAATCAGCATAGTCTTTTACTTGCAGGTTTCTCACAACTGTATTTACAGCCTTTCATCTATTCCTTAGAGCAGTGTCCTTTGCATGCATGTAGAGAGGTCACACTTGACTTGATGACAATGAGTTAAAGGGTTTTTTGGTAGACATGTTGGGCTGCCTTAATATGGTGTGTGATCTTGTAACTTAGTAAGATTACTTTGACAGTAACAGTTCTTGAGACAATATTAATTATTCCATGAGAAAGGTCTCTGATGTTTCTAGATGATATAAAGTTTCATTAGGTTTGAAGTTGTACATCTCTGAACACTCTCAATGTGTAATCCACTCTGCCCCCAGGGCTCCCTTTCAAAATTGCTTAGTGTGGCATTCAAACGCTTAAATATCTCACTATCTTATGACTGGCTAATTTTCAACCCCATTTCCTACCACTTTCTATGAAGTCAAAATATACTTCATCAGAATGCATCTCAGTAATAGAAACTCCATGCCTTTATCTGGATGCTTCCTTCCGCTTTTAATAATCCTTGGTCCTTGTTCCTCTAGGGAGCACCTAATCATCCTTCAAGAACCTGCTCAAATGATACTCCTGTTTGAGACCTTTTGTGTTCAGGGAGTTTACATGTTCTTCCCTCCCTTTTACACACTTGTATTGTAATGTATATAACATATAGTATATTCTAGTATAGCATGTTAGAATTTTCTGTACATATGTAATTTGCTTAATGTAGGATTAGCTATTTTTGTCACTTTCAATTTGAACACTCTTAATAGACTATGTATAGTTAGATAAAAGTTGGGAACAATTCTAATTCCTCATGTGAGAAATTAATTAAAATTTTGATCATGTTACTGCAAACCAGACTTATAATAACCCATCAAAATATTAAAATTACAAATATCATATTCAATGCTTTCTGGTACAATATACTCAGTTTTGGCTATCATTGCAAATTCTGAAATACATATCTTGAAGCATGAATCAAGAAAGACAATAATATTGGTGTTCATGTGCCAGTTCAAGGAAGTCATCCTACATTTCTGAACAGGTTCTTCAGATATGTGATGAACTTGCTGTAAATTGATAGTGAGATGCTTTCTGACTCGTAGTGAACACATTTGACAGCATGTGTGCTTCACAAGGTAGTCTTCCTATTTTTTTGTTGCATTTCAGAGTTGTGATTTTATTTTATTTGAAACAACTTAAAATCTTAGACAAACGATTTACATTGACTTCTGTTCCTTGTCTGGAATATAAAGGTCTCCCATATGACTCTTCCATGTGGGAGGAAGATGTGAGGGAAGATGTGGTTTGCATACAAGAATGTCTCTTATGTGGACAGTCATAGAAACCATTTCCTACACAGAAATCAGGCCAAGTAGCATCCTGGAATAAAAAGAGGGGTAAGAGAAACATTCTAGTTTATCAGTTTCAAGAAGCAAACATGACACAAGGTCTGTGCACAGGAGACCCAGGCAGTCAGTTCAGGGAGGACACTGCAGTTGACACTGGAATGACAGGCTGGCGAAGCCTCAGAGTGTGTACCCCCCTCCCTCCCCCACCGCCTCCAGAAGATTGGCAAAGGCTGGATGGAGGGATTTTCAATAAAGCAAATTAACTTGTTAATAGCCCAAACAAACATGAAATCAAGCATCATCATGAGTGCTAGTGCATGACGGGCATGCTATACCAGTTTTTGTGTGGCATGCACAGAAAGTGAGAACTTCCCTAGCATCATTAATAGTCAGGGGGAATTGTTTTTGTCCTTCCTTTCTCTCCTTTTACCTCCTTTTTGCCAAATTTCAGGCATCTTATTTTGGGTGAAGTATGGTTTTTGTTTATTATTTTGTACTGTAAAAACATGCAGAGAATGTTTGTTGTGTGCCAGAAGCTGACTAGAGACCTTGTTTACAGACTGCTCCAGCTCTGGCTTCCTTTCCTCAACAAAACTGTCATCAGAGATCCCAGCATCTCTCAAAAGAGGCAGACATAAAAGTGCTTTTCAGGGAGTGGGGGAACTACAGCCTTGTTTTCTCTCTCTAATTCACTTCGCAGCCATTCAAAGCTACTGTATCTTCTTTTTTTTTTTTGGGGGGGGGGGGCATCACTGCTCTCCAGTGGTGGGAGTAGGAGGCTCAGCCCCACTGCTGGAATTGAACCTCCGTTCCAGTGGGCCACAGTCCTGCACACAACCACTACGCCACCGGGGCTCAGCCCGCTACTATATCTTCTAACAGTAGATGTCTTCTACTTGAAAATAGGAAGATTTGTCTTGACCTTGAAGTGACCTCTGTGATCTGTCTGTCGTAACTTCCATTTATCTCAAGGAAGTTGCTGGGGAGCTTGCAGGCTTCATTCAGGTGCTCCTGCTGGTGACCTGCAGCCAGGAGGCTGCCAGCATCGCTGCAGTGTCTCTGTTGTGGCCAAGGGCTTCACAGGGTGCTCTTTTTTTGACATCATTTTCTTGGGGGTTCATTCAACTCTTATCACAATCCTCACATACATCCATTGTGTCAAGCACATTTGTACATTTGTTGCTGTGACAGTCATGTGCTTATGTTAATTTTATGATTGAAATGTACGGGTGGAGCCTAGCTTGTTAATCTGGAGATAGCCATTGAGTAGCCAAGGAGGTCTCTATGTGGGCATGGCTTTCTCCTGAGACTTCTGGGAAATCTCGTGATATTTCCCTTGTGAAGATGAGAAGCTATCTTCTCCAGTTGTTGGGAGTTAGTCACTTACCAGCTACCAGACCTCCCAAAATCAACCAAGGAAAATTTTAGGGGTTGCAAAAGTCTTGGGGTCACCTAAGCCAGGAGCCTACTTGACAGCAGAAAGCAGTTCAATGACAAGGTGACCTGTGACTGCCCCCTGGGTTATAGAAGACCCAAATCCATATGGTCTGAGAGATGATTAATCACAGACAAGACAAGATGGCTGTGTCTGAGGAGCTGGAGGACCCGGCGGAGAGACCACACAGCTTTGCCCTGATGGAGCCAGACCTCTGAAGCTGGGGCAGTCACATGGAGACTCCTGCCAGCGATGAGTTGCTTCTGCTGTTGATGGACCCTGAGCCCTGGAAGCGAGGAGCCATGTGGAGACCCCTGCCAGGGCCGGGACTCTGCACCCACTGACCTGTGACGTTGTGAGTCAGAAGGAGACTATATAGACTGATTTTGGGCATATGGGTTAATATTGGACTTATGACTTGGAACTGGACTGGGCTCAATGTCCTGTTCCTCTTGTATATAAACCTTTTCCTTATACCTATATGTGTGTCTATGAAATTTGTTCCTCTAGTCTGCCCGGACTAACACAGTTGCCATCATCATTTTCAAAACATTTGTTTTCTATCTGAGCCCTTGGTATCAACTCCTAAATACCCCCCCCCCCCCCACTGCCTCCCTTCCTCCCTGCCTTATGAATCTTTGATAATTCATAACATTATTATTTCTTAATGTCTTACACTGTATGATGTCTCCCTTCACCCACTTTTTGTAGCCCATCTCCCAGGGAGGGGGTTATATGTAGATCATTGTGATTGGTCCCACTTTCCTTGTCCCTTCCTGGTATTGCTACTCTCCTTATTGGTCCTGAAGGGGGTTTATCTGTCCTGAATTCCCTGTGCTCCAGCTCTTATCTGTACCTGTGTACATCCTCTGATCTAGCCAGATTTACAAGGTAGAATCGGGATTATGATGGTAGGTGTAGGGTGGGGGAGGAAGCATTAAAGAACTAGTGGAAAGTTGCATGCATACTGCATCCTCCCTGACTCATCTCTTCTTCACGACCCTTCTGTAAGGGGATGTCCAGTTGCTTACAGATGAGCTTTGAGTGTCCACTCCACACTCTCCCTCACTTCCAAGTACATAATTTTTTGTTCTTTAATGCCTGATACCTGATCCTATCGACATCTTGTGATCAGGTAGGCTGGTGTGCTTCTTTCATGTGGGCTTTGTTGATTCTCAGCTAGTGGTCATTAGTTTATCTTCAAGCCTGTAAGACTCCGGGCACTTTATCTTTTGATAACTGGGCACTACCAACTTTCTTCACCACATTTTTTTATGTCCCTGCTTTGTCTTCATTGTTGGGCAGGTGAGTATCATGGGATGCCAGTTTAATAGAACAAAGTGTTCTTGCATTGAGGGAGTACTTGAGTAGAGGCCCAATGTTCACCTGCTACTGTAATTCTAAACCTATAAATATGTGCACATAGATCTAGTTCCCCACTGTCATGTATAAATATATTTACATATGTACAGGCCTTATTTAGGCCTCTATAAATGCCCTTTGCCTCCTAGCTCCTTCCTCTATTTCCTTTTACTTTCCTCTTGTCCCACCATCATACTAAGTCTTCATTTGGATTTCAGTAATTCTCTCAGTTACATTGTCCTTGATCAAGCCCTGTGAGAACACCTTCACCCTCCTCGCCATCGATTTTGGATCACTTGTGGTTCCTTTGCCCCTGAGTTTGTTAACGCCCACTTCCCTTCCCTCGCCTCCCCTTGTCCCATGTTCCCCTGAGCTCATTGGTCCTGTTGTTTTTTCCTCCATATTGGATAATGATATGCACAAAAAACAAGACAGAGCAAAATAAACCAACAACAACAACAACAACAAAAATCCTCATACAACAACAGCAAGAAAATCAATGACAAAAAAAAAATCCTGTAAATAGTTCAGGGTCTGTTTGTTGACATTTAGGAGTGTTTTCCAGTTGAGTTTGATGCAGTACCACGTCCTGGCCCCAAAGTCTATTTTTGGTATTTCCTGGGGACTTTGCTGCTCTGCTCCCCTTGCAGTTCTATTGCACACACTTAGTGTTTCACCTCAGTGCGGCGGGGTCAGACTGGGTGCAATTCCTGCCCTGTGTCTCCAGTGTTGTCCCCCATAGCTGTATGGGTCAGTGAGGGAAGTCATGTCTCCTCATGGGGCTCTCCCATGGTCCTCTCTGTGCTTTGGCTGCTCTGAGTGGGACTATTGTCCTCAGGGATGCGTAGGCCAAGATGTGCTCCACTCTCTCTCCCTCTCCCTCCATTTGCTCCTGTGTGCTCAGATCAGACCTGTCCCTCTCCCTGAGCTGAAGCATCAATGCTGTCCTCTGAAGTGAATTCTTTTGTGGGGAGGGGGGATTCCCCACATAATTGAGATTGGGGCTGGGCCCTCAGACCTCTTGACTGGGTCCCTGCTTCATGCTGGTATGTTGCATTCACGTTTTGGAACACTAGATTGAAGTCTGGTCCCTATTTCGCTCACAGGGTGCTCTTAACTGCAGGGGTCGTCTTGACGGTTTTGACCTCTAGCAACCCTTGGTATCATAGAATGAGACACCTCACGGTTGTGTGCCATCCTCACAATTGTTGCAGCCACTGTGTCAATCTCTCTTATTGAGGGCTTTCATCCACTTTCATTGTCCTCTACTTTACCAAGCACACTATGTGTCCCCAGGGACTCCTCTATACTGACAAGATCTCCCAAGTCCCACCATCCCTGCCTCTAAGGAGCACTCTGGCTGTACCTCTTCCAAGAAAGATCTGTTTGTTCTTTTGAAGAATACTCTCGATAGTCTTCAACAGCACCACAATCCAAACTCATTGATTCTTCTTTGGTTTTCCTTAGTTAATGTTCAATGCTCACATGCATATGACATGATTGAAAAGACCATGCCTTGGACCAGGTGTACCTTCATCTTCAAAGTACTACCTTTGCTTTTCAACATTTGAAAAAAGTCTGTGCAGCAGATTTACCCAATGCAGGGCACCGTAGGAGCTTTCAATTGCTGCTTCTATAAACATCGACTACAGAAACAAGCAAGGCGAAATGCTTGACAACTTCAATCTTTTCTTCATTTATCATGATGCTATTGGTGCAGCTGCAAATATGTTGATTTAATTTTTTCTTTTTTTAAAAAAGTTTTTTATTGATACTTCATCCATGTAATATATAATTCAATAGTTCAATCATATCAAGAATAGTTCTACAAACTTTACCACAATCAACTTTAGAACATTTTCTTCTTCCTTGTACTCATTGTTATTTGTGTAATTTTTTTCTTTTTTTCTTTTTTAGGCATCACTGCCCTGGCGGTGGGAGTAGGAGGCCGAGCCTTTGCTCCTGTGAGTGGGAATTGAACCTCCATCCCAGTGGGCAGTCCCGCACGCAACCACTACGCCACCGGGGCTCAGCCCAAAAATTTTTTTTCAATTTTGGCAAAAATGTACACAACAAAACATTTTCCAGTGCAACAACCTGTGCATGTATATTATACTCTTCATGCTGAACTACCATTGTTGCTATTCCTCTTCAAATTGTTCCACCACCATTAAAATGAACTCAATATCCCGTAAGCGAAAGCCCTTTCTCCTTCATCCATAGTAACCATAGGGTGAAGCTTGAGAGAAAGAATAGTGAAATCATGGATGCTTTAAGAAAAGTTTAATGGAGTGATGTCCCCAAAGAAATAAGCAATTTTTTTAGAAATAAGCAATTTATAAATTGATAATTCAACTTAAGAAGGAACAATGTTGAAGATAAAGCCTGAGTAACATATCATCCACATCAGTTTGTGAGGAAATAATCTTCTCTGAGCCCTAACTAAAGAAGACCAAGGATTCACAGCAGAAACTATAGCCAACTGCATAAAAGTCTGTCTCCATTGGGAGGAAAGACGTAGGAAGCAAACCTATTTCTAGAAGTATAGATATAGGCATGTATATGTGTAAATGTATTAATTTATAATGAAAGGGAGAGAGGTCAATATACATATAGTTATATGTTAAATATTAAGATGTCAGATGGGCTCAAGGTCTCTCTAAACACAAGAACATTTTATTCTAATAACCTGGCACTCTTTGATACTCACTTTCCCACTATGATCACTGAAGATAAATAAGAAAATGTGGTGAAGAAAGTAGATGGTGTTGAGCTTTCAAAAGATATAGTGTCTGGGATCGTAAAGGTGTGAAGTAAAACAAGCAGCCATCTAGCAGGGAAGCAAATAAGCCCATATGGAAGAAACATACCAGCCTGCCTGCTCATGAGGTATCGACAGGATCAGGTAATCCAAAGCAACAATTATAATTATGTGAAAGAGGGAGGGGTTGGAGTGGAGACCCAAAGCCCATCTGTAGATGAAACACACATCATTCCCCTAGATCCTGAATGCTTCCCACTTCCCCTACCACTATGACTCAGTTCTACCTTACAAATCTGGCTAGACAGAAGTACACAGATTGGTACAGAGACGAGCTTTTGACACATGGAATTCAGGACAGATAAAACCTGCAGGAATGGTAGTGGGAGTATTGATATCATGGGGATAGAGGGATTGTGGGGATGGATGGGGGCGGGGAGAAAGGGGAACCCATTACAAGCTTGAATATATAGCCCACCCTCCAGGAGGGACAAATAACAGAAATGTGTGAAGGGAGGCAACAGACAGTGTAAGATATGAAATAACAGCAATAATATATAATTGATAAGGATTACTGAGGGTAGAAGAGTAGGGGAGGGAGGGGAAAAAAGAGTTGATACCAAGGGCTCAAGTAGAAAGAAAATATTTTGGAAGTGTTGATGCAACATATGTACAAGTATGCTTAATACAATTCAATGATGGATTGCTATAAGATTTTAAGAGTGCCCCAGCAAAATGATTAAGAAAAAAAGAGATCTCCCAGCTCAGCTTACACAATTCTGAATGAAAAAAAATTAAAGTTGCAAAAACTCCCTGCTTAACGGATACCCAAACTGTTGCACCCAGATAAACAACAGATGTGTGCAAAGTTTTCTATGGATGGACATTTAAAGCTTGCAGGACCATAATTCTAAAATATGTTTTGGAAGAATTGTAATAGAATGTGAAACATGTCTATTAGCAGTACCTTCCTGAAGACAAAGCAGAGTGAAAACAATGGCTGCCCTGTGTGATCATGAGGTGTTGATAGAATCAAGTATCAGATATCAATGAACAAAAAATCATAACACTGTGAATGAGGGGGAGTGTGGAGTGGAGACCCAAAGCCCATCTGACATTCCCTTACAGAAGAGTCGCAGAGAGGAGAAGAGCCAGTCTGGGTGAGGTGCAGCACCTATGAAGTATACCACTTTCCTCTAGTTCTTTAATGCTTTCTACACCCTTGCTCCCTAATATTATGATCCCAATTCTACCTTACAAATCTGGCTAGACAAGAGAAAATTGCTACAGATTAGAGCTGGAAACACAGGGAATCTATGACAGATATTGGTCCCTGAGGACCAATAACAAGAGTAGCGATACCAGGAGGGGAAGGGAAAGGTGGAGGAGACGGGGTGAATCAATCAATGATCTACACATAACCTCCTGTCTGGGGGATGGACTAAAGAAAAGTGGGTGAAGAGAGTCATTGGACAGTGTAAAACATGGAAAAATTAATACATAAATTATCAAGGATTCTTGAGGGAGAGAGGGGGAAAAATGAGCTGATACCAAGAGCTCAAGTAGAAAGAAAATGTTTTGAGAATGATGATGGCAGCAAATGTACAAATGCACTTGGCGTAATAGATTGTGATGAGTTGTACAAACCCCCAATAAAATGATTTATTTAAGAAAATGGCTGCTAAGAAGTGGAAATGACTCATTCAAAGCAAAAATGGATCATCTGAGAACAAAGATTGTAATAATTGTTTTTTTTTTGTTTTGTTTTACTGTGATTCCCAAGGCATTTTGCTTATTGACTTTCAGGACAACCCAAACAAACAAACAAACAGTAGCTTATGAGACAGTTTTATGATACTTAGCCAAAGCTTTAGCAGAAAAACTCCTGAGAAAGCTTAACCAAAACATCCTTCTCCACCAGGACAATGTTCATGGGTTCCTGCTCATTCCTCATCAAAAAGGGAAAATTTGTGGTTTTGATGGGAAATCTTTCGGCATCCACTTTGGAGTCCTGATTTGGCTCCCTCTAATTTTTTCTTAATCTTAAAACCTCTTTAAAGGGTGCCCATTTAAAAAAAAAAAGAGTGCCCATTTATCTTCAGTTAAGAATGTAAAAAAAGACTGCATCGGCATAACTATATTCCCCGTTCCATAGGTATGGTCTAAATGGTATTCTCCTTTACTGAAGTGTCTTGATCTTCATGAGGCTTATGATAGAAATAAAGTTTATTTTTTATTTTAAATTTACTATTTTTTCCATGAGTTTTTAAAAGCCTTCTTATATAGGACTACTGATTCAACAGATGCTCATATGTCACACATCTGGCAGCATTCAACCAAATAAGGTGCAAAACTCAGCTCTGGTTTTTCTTTATAGGGACCAACCATCCAGTGCCAATGCTGGAAATGAAGATTATGGACCATTGATGAATCTGCTTCCGTTTGATCAGATATCAACTATGACAGAACTGACAAATCTCTAGACTGGATTTTTCTTTGGTGAAAAATTTCAAACTGAAGAAAAGACAAAATAGGCACTTTTAATAGCTGACAGTTTGTTGATGGCCCACCCAGCTCTGTATAGAAAACTCATTCCATTGGCTCCAGGGGAGTGAATCTTTAGCTGAAAAAGCTACAGTACCTGTTACCAAGAATGGTGGGCCTAATGAAGCTGTCTGTGTCCACCATTAAAACTGGGCCACATTGATGTAGAAGCTGAAGGAAAGGAGGTGCTTTACAACTGTGTTAGTCTGGGTGGACTAGAGAAACAAATTCATAGACACTCATATGGATGTAAGGGAAAGGTTTATATATAAGAGGAATGAAACATTGAGAAAGCATCCCAACCCAGTACAGTCCAAGGTCACAAGTCTGATATTAGCTCATATGTTCCATACCAGTCTATAAAATCTCCTTCCGACTCACGAAGCATGTGTAATGACACCAGGCCATTGGGTGCAGAGTCTCCAGCTGGGGTAGAAGCATTCCGATGCTGGCAGGGGTTTCCCCATGGCTACTCATTTCTAGGGCTCAGAATCCATCAGCAGTGTCCATTGACGATATAAGCATTTCAGTACTGGCTGAAGTCTCCACATGGCTTCTCTAGCCCCAGAGTTTTGGTTCCATCAGGGCAAGCCCATGTGACCCCTTCTCCACCTCCTCCATTCTCCAGGAATCGGCATGCTCTCATCTCATCTTATCTTGTCTTGTCTTGTCTTATTGGTAGCCCGACTCTCAGAGACGGACTCAAGTCTCTCTTCTCCTATTGGGAAATACCACAAGACTTCCCAGAATCCTCAGAAGAAAACCATGCCCACACAGAGGCCTCATTGGCTATCTTCAGATTGATAGGCTAGACTCCGTAGTCTCCCAATCGTGAAATTGACACGAGTACACGACTGCCACAACAACCTTGGGAGAGTGATCCATCCTGAGCAGCAGATGACTAGCGCCCAGAACGGAGACAGATAATGCCACAGAGTATCGGAGGGATGCGCTTGTATGACTTTGTCTTGAAAATGATAATTATATCAGAATCTTGTGTTCTATGCAGATCCAGCGAAGATAAATACAAGCTTTAGAATCACATTTATCAATACTATTAAGAGCTAATCCAAATCGAAGCCAAGAGAACTTCCACCCATGCTTATGGAAGCAGTGGTCAAGAGACCAGAAGACGTTGCATTAGGTGAATCTGCTGCACAAGACCCTAAGGGAGTGCAGCCGGGCAGCAAGGGGCGCAAAGTACACGAGTCTCCAAGGAGTCCTGAAACTAGACTTCTGGCTTGGGCGACAGGGCTTGGCATACATAACGTACATGAGGGTCAACCGACGGACCTGGAAATATCTGTTGGTACCATTCCCTTTCACCCCCCCCCCCATTTTGTTTGCTTGTACATTTTATCAGTTTTTTGTTTGTTTGCTTGTTTTTCTCTCTTTTGTCCCATGTCTATTTACTTAAGATAGGCAAGACAAACAATCCCAAGGAGAAAACTACTGGACCCGTGGTTCTGGGGGGACGAGTGAGAGGAGGGGATTGGGAGGGGGAGTAGGGAGACAACAAATCCAAAGATAAGGGAACAATGAGAAGTCTAAAATTGATGGCAAGGAGTGCGTATAATGCCAGGTGGGAGTTGGTCAAGAGCAATGTACCTGAGAGGAGGTACTGAAAGCAGATTGGAAGGTGAACATGATAGTGGTTTAGCAGGAAGGTGAAAGGAAATAGAGGAAAGAAATAGGAGGCAAAAGCTTTGCATAAAGGCATAGCTGGGCTGAGCCCCAGTAGCGGAGTGGTTGTGTGTGGGACTGCGGCCCACTGGGATGGAGGTTCAAATCCAGCAGCAGCTCTGCAGGAGCAAGCCTGGGCCTCCTACTCTCACCATTAGAGGGCGGTGATGCCCCCCAAGCAAAAAAATAAAACAAACCAAAAAAAGGCATAGCTATAGGCACGAATATATATCGATATTTTAATTTATAATGAAAGGAATTGAAGCCAATGTACATATATGATGAGAATTAAGATGGAAAATGGACTTTCGCCCTCTATTCAAGGCTTCCCTTAACACAAGAACACTTTGTTCTGATAACTTGGCACTCTTTGATGCTCACCTTCCCTACATGATCTCTGAAGACAAAATGGGTACATAAGCAAATGTGGTGAAGAAGGTGGATGGAGCCTGACTATAAACAGACATAGAGTCTGGGGTCTTAAAGGCTTGAAGTCAAACAAAAGGCCAGGAAAGAAAAAAAGCCCACATGGAAGAAGCACACCAGCCTGTGTGATCATGAAGTGTCAACAGGATCAGGAGACAGGTATCAAAAACACCGAGACAACTATATCATTGCCAAAGAGGAGGGTTGAAGTGGAGACTCACAGCCCATCTATAGATAATTGGATATCCCCCCACAGAAGTAGCATAAGGAAGGGGTGATTTAATCAAGGTGCAATATAGCACCAACGAGGCACGTATCATTCCACTAGTTCCTGAATGCTTCCTCCCCCCATTTCCATGACCTAGTTCTACTTTAAAAATCTGGCTAGACTGAAGAACACACATTGGTACAGATAAGATTTCTCAACAAAGGGAATTCAGGCAAGATAAACCCCTCAGGAACAGTAATGGGAAAAGCGATATCATGAGGGTAGGAGGGTTATTAGGGAGGAGAATGGTGAGAAAAGGGGAACACATCACAAGGGGACAAATAACAGAAATGTGAGTGAAGGGAGACAAAGGACATTTTAAGATATGAAATAATATATGCTTGATCAGGGATAGAGGAGAGTGGGTGGGTGGAGGGAGGAAGGCGGGAGGAAAGGAGCTTATACCAAGCCCTCAAGCAGAAAATGTTGTGGAAATCATGCTGGCATAACATATCCAAATATGCTTGATACAATTGATGTATGGAATGCTTTAAGAGCTTTAAGAGTCCCCAATAAACGTTTCCCCAAACGAGGAAAAAATAGCAAAAGAAAAAAAAGCAAAGCAAAGCAAGGATGTCGCTTTGAAGATTAAAGTGTGCTTATCCCAAGCTAGGGTATTTTCTATTTTTAAAAAATTCATTTTACTGGGGGTTCATACATCACTTTTCACAATACATAAATACATCTATTGAGGCTGAGCCCTGGTGGTGTAGTGGTTGTGTGTGGGACTGCAGCCCACTGGGTTGGCAGTTCAAATCCAGCAGCAACTCTCCAGGAGCAAGGTTGGGTCTCTTACTTTTTTTGGGGGGGCAGTGATGCCCCCCAAAATACATCTATTGTACCAAGCACCTTCACATACCTGCTGCTGTCATCATTCTCCAAATACATGCTTTTCCACTTGAGCCCTTGATATCAGCCTCTCATCCTTTCCCCTCCGTCCTTGCTCCCCACTCCCCCACCAACCCTCAATACTTTATAAATTATTGTTTTGCTATATCTTATATTGCCCAATTCTCCCCTCACCTACTCCTCCAATGTCTGTCCTCCAAGAGGAGGTTATGTATAGATCTTTGTAGTTAGCTTCCTCTCTCTATCCCACTATCCCTCCTCCCATCCAGTAGCTTCACTTTTACTACTGGCCCCAAGGGGTTCATCTTTCCTGGGATCCCCATATTTCCATTTCCCATCTCTACTAGTGTACCTCCTCCAGTCCAGCTGGATTTGTAAGTTATAATTGGGACCATGACAGTTGGGGGATGAAAGACTTCAGGAACTAGAGGAAAGTTTTATGCTTCATTGCCACCTCACTAGCCCACCACAGAAGAAGCACACCAGCCTGTGTGAACGTGAGGTGTGGAAAGAACCAGATATAAGGCATCAAAGAACAAAAATAATATCATTATGTGCCCACCCTCCTAACATGATCACTGGAGACAAAAGGGTGCAGAGGCATACAGAGCAGAGGAACCTGATGGTGCCCAGCTACCAAACAATAAAGGATCTAAGATCTCTGGGCCAGATGGCCATCTGTGGGTGAACAGGTGGCCATGTAGCCCAGAAGCAGCAAAGCCCCTATGGAAGAAACACTCTAGCCTGAGTCATCATGAGGGGTTGAAGGGAGCAAATATCAAGCATCAAAGAACAAGAATCACATCACTACAAATGAGGGGGAGAGCAGGGTGGGGACCCAAGGTCCACTTGTGGACAATTGGACACCCTCTTATAGGGGGGTCATGGGGAGGAGACAGGCTATGGTATTTTCTATTGCCTCATGTGCTTGTGAAAGTTGGACCTGGAATAAGGAAGACTGCAGAAGTAACAATGCATACGAATTGTGGTGCAGGGGAAGAATATTGAAAGTACCATGAAGCGGTAGAAAGGCAATCTGATCTGCCTTGCACAAAGTAGCACCAGAGTGTTCCGTAGAGGCCAGGATGGCAAAACTTCATGCTATATACTTTGGACAAGCTGTCAGGAGAGACAAGTCCCTGAAGAAGGACGTCATGCATGGTCTAGGGGAGGGCAGCAAAGGAGAAGCAGGCCCTCAATGAGATGGACTGGCTCCATGGCTGCGAGCACGAGCTGAGGCAAGGGAACTGTTGGGAGGATGGTGCAGCACTGGGCAGTGCTCTGTTCTGAGTTGCAGCCCACTTGATGGCCTCTAACACCAAATCCTTCCACCAATAGTTCAAGTCTTGCCATATCTTTGTAATGAGGTCTCTGTATTACAGCTCAATTCAAAATGAGAGAAGAGGAATTTGTGAGTTCTGAGAGAGAGAGAGAGAGAGAGAGAGAGAGAGAGAGAGAGAGATCTTAAAACCTTTTCCCAGTCCTTTACTTACTCTATCCATCACACACTTCTCAACCTGAGTCGAGTCAGTTTTACAAAGGAAACAGGATTTGTGTCATGGTGTTATAAAATTAGCTCTAAATGACAGACATTGGGCAGTGTAAGACATGACAAAATAATAATTTATAAAATATCAAGGGTTGGTGTGGGAAGGGGAGCAGGGTGGGAGAGGAAAAGATGAAAAGCTGATGTCAAGGCCTCAGGTGGAAAAGCAAATGGTTTGAGAATGACGATGACAGCAGGCATATGAGGTGCTATATAGATATGTCTGGATTGTGATAAATGATGTACCAGCCCCCAATAAAGTAATTAAAAAATAGATACATAAATGCCATCAGAGATGGTGGCATTGGTTTTATGGTATAGAGGATCATCATGAATTGGGACAATCCAACTGCACATAACAATAGCAGAGCCCCACTGCCATCAAGTTGATTCCCAGTCTTAACAACCCTACAGGACAAAGTAGACTTGCTTCCTTGTGGGATGCAGACAGATTATTCCCAGGTTGCCCCTACACATTTTCTGCCAAACCTAAGATACTGCTTGCTAACACATGATCAATGACTGTACATTTGGAGGTCAACTGCCTATCTGTTTGAGGGCGATCAAACATCGTGAGCCATCAGACCCTATTGTCTGTGCCACCCGCGGTGGGGCCCACTTCCTGCTGATGAGGAAACGGATTATCCCCCTGAAGGAGAGCCCAAAGAGAAGGTCAATCCAACTCAAGGAGAGTGACGGTTAGGCTGCCATCTTGAGAGTCTGCCCATCTTATCACAGGTGTACCCCTAGCACCTCCCCTTCCTGCTGTGTGGACACCTTTAGTGTGTGCCTGTCCTATTGCATGTATGCCTATGGTACAAACCCTTCCTGTTACAATGTAATTAGGGGGGGGCTTTCATGTACCCTAAATATATATAAGCCATGACTAGAAATATATTCACCCTCTCTGGCTGCTGAGATCATGGTCCTCTAGGCGGTGAGCAATTGTATGCCTTAACTTGTCTGATGTCTCTTTAATTTTACTTCTCAATCATACAGCCACCCCCTTGGACCTGTTTGATTATGGACCCCTATGATTAAATATTGGAACTGGTACCCCACACTTCCTAGAATTTCTGAGACAATAAATATTGACAGGAGAAGGCAATCTCCTTTTTGTCCCTCAAACAGTGGCGGATTCCAACTGCTGGCCTTGTGCTTAAATGCCCAATGTATAAGCAACTGTGGCAAAGGCTCTTTAACACTGTAAATATTTGGGGAATCTGTCATCATTCTGCCACGAGTAGCTGGAAGATGTAAACCACCAACCTTCTCCTTAGCAGCCCATCTCTTAACCACTGAGCCACCAAGGTTCTTGAACCCACATTTAATACTGGCCCGAAAAAGTCAATTTACAAGGACAAAAATGGCAGGCTTTCTATGAAGATATATAAAAAAGGTGATCTTTCCTTGAGAGAGCATTTAATCTCAGCAGAAGAATTAATGAGAGCAAAATTGTAAACAATTAGGATCCATTTGGCACAGCAGACCTTAATTAGTTATAGTGACATAAAATCTTTTTATGTATTTAATTTAAAGTCGTACTTTTCATGTAAATTGCTGTCATTGATTATGTAAGGCTTTGACTACTAATTGCAAGGTTTGTGGTTTGAACCACCCAGAGACTCCATAGAAAAATGACCTAGCACTCTGCTTTCGTGAAGACCGCAGTTAAGTTGTATGGTGCAGTTTGTGTGTTGTCATATTGCTGAAAGCTATGTTACTGGTTTGTCAAATAACATCAGAGTCACGCAGAGTGAACAGGTTTTTGCAGAAACATATTAATAGTGGATTATGGAAAAGGATCTGCTGTTGACTTCAGAGAAATTAGCCACTGAAAACCCTATGAATACCATCAGACCATTGTCAGTTACTGAAAACTAATGAGTAGAACAGAACAACATCTGAGATAGTGCCAGAAAGTGAGCTTCCCTGCCAGAAGACAACAAATATGACCGAGGAAGAGCTGCCTTCTTAATGTAGACTCAACCACAATGATGCCGATGGAGTGGAACCTAAGGAAGGAAGCTTTCCCAACTTTGATTTGCTGATGGGACATGACTCAAAATGATAAAGTTAAAAACAGCTGCAAACATAGCGAAGTCATAGTTAAAACCAGGACAGGGACAACTGGAGACAGACTATCATTTAAATCATCAGATTTAAATTCAGGTTAAAGTTAAAAAAATGAAAATTAGCCCACAAAAGTCAAAATATGACCTTGGATACATCCCACCTGAATTTGGAGAACATCTCAAGAAAAGATTTGATACATTAAACACTAATGACAAAAAGTCTGATGAGTATAGGAAGACATCAAGAAATATCATACATGAGCAAAGCAAAAGTTATTAAAAAGACTGTAAAGAAAGAAAATATCCAAGTGTATGATAGAAGAGACTCTGAAACTTGCTCTTGATTGTACAGTGACTAAGGCAGATGAAAGAAATAATGAAGCCTAAGAGTTGAAAATTTCAAAGGGCATTTTTGAAAAGACAAAGACAAAATAAAATACTATAATGAAATGTGCAAAGACCTAGAGTGAGAAAACCAAGAAGAAAGAACACCCTCAACATAGCTTAAATGGAAAGAACTCAAGAAAAAAAGTCAAGCTTTGAGATGCAATATAGAAAAATTTTGTACACAACTTATTAAATGACATAGAAAGCAATAACAAGTCACTGTACCAAAAAGAACTAATTGACAGTCCACCATTCCAAGAGGTAGTATAGGAGCAAGAACCAAAGGCACTAAAGGAAGGGGTTCAAGTTGCACTGGAAGCATTTGCCAAAAATAAGGGGCCAGGAATTGGTGGGATCTCAATTTAAATCTTTCATCAAGCTGATGAAGCACTGGAAATACTCGTTTATATTAAGAAATTTGGAAGACAGTTACTTGGCCAACGACTGGAAGAGATCCATATTTGTATCCATTCCAAAGAAATGTAATGCAACATAATGCTCAAACCATAGAACCATATCATTGATATCACATGGCAAGCAAAATTTTGCTAACAATCATTAACAAAAAATTGCAGCACTGCATTGACAGGAATCTGCAGAGGTTCAGGCTGGATTCAAAAGAGGACATGGAGCAAAGAATATTATTGTTGATTTTGATGGATCTTGGCTAAAAGCATAACACAAGAGAGAGATGTTTACTTGTGTTTCATTGCCTATGCCAAGGCATTTGACTGTTTGGATTACAACAGATTATGGATATCCTTGAGAAAAATGGGAATTCCAAAAGACTTCAATGTGCTCATGCGGAACTTGTACATGGATCAAGCGGTACTGATGTGAACAGAATAAGCGAATACTGCATGTTTTAAAATCAGAAAAGGAGTTTGTCAGGGTCGTATCTTCTCATTGTATCTATTCAATTTGTATACTGAACAAATAATCTAAGGAGCTGGATTATAGGAAGAACAATGTGGCATCAGGGTTGGAGGAGGGCTTATCAGCAACTTGAAATATGCAGATAACACAACCTTGTTTGCTGAAAGTGAAGAGGACTTGAAGCCCTTGCTGATGAGGAATCAAGGATTCTTCAGCGTGTATTACAACACGACATAAAGAAAATCAAAATACAAGAAGCAGACAAATGAATGCATAGAGGGAATTGCTGATTCAAGGAGTTATCTGGAAAGGGAGAGGGGAGGGCACGTGAGCAGGGGAAGGGTAAAGGAACTTGGGGAGTGATCAATGAATGCAGGATTGGGGAGGGAGCATTAGAATTGATTGTGACGACAAAAATATAACTTTTGTAAGGCGATTTAACTATGAAAGTGTATGGTATGTGAGTATTATTTCAAGAAAGCTACTAAAAAAAAAAAAAGAAACCAAACTTGACCAATGAAATATCGTGTTTGTTCTTGCTTCCACTTTAGCAGAAGTCATGTTGTTTTGATGGGGACTCTTCTCAAACTTATGCCTTCTCCCTCCAGTGCCTCAGAGTAGACTCAATTAAAACTTGTTGTAACAGGTAGCACAAGTTTATTTTACTGCAAAAACATTTAAAAATCTATACGTAGTTATTTATAATCTGCATATATATTTATAACTCATTTCAATGGGGGCTCTTACAACTCATAACATTCCACACATCAATTACAATATGCATTTTCCATACACTTGGGTCACATGGTTTTGGTTCTTCTTGCAGTTGTTTTAATGCTCTTTGCAATGATGTGTCTGACTTTAAAATGTAGACATTTTGAAAATAGTTGTTAGAGTGATCTAACTTACCTTATGGGGAGGGATATTACCTGGGACTAATTTCTGTGAGGATCCAAAGGAAAGGTTATCCCTTGGTTTCAGTTTCTTCTCATTATATCATCCCCAAATTCTAAGCTTCTAGGATCATTAGGGAGCCCTAAGGGCATACTGGCTACACACTGGGCTATGATACACAAGGTTACCAGCTCAACACCACCAGCTGGAGCGAGGATGAGGAGGCGTGCTACTCTGGTGAAGGGTTTCCAGTCTTGGAATCCCCCAGAGTCAGTTCCACCCTGTCCTAGACGGTCGTCATTGACTGAACGATGGAGAGTTCTGTTTGGTTTGGAGGATGCTTAAGAACAAGTATGCTATCCCTCTCTGGTTGTAGGACAGAATGGAGTGTGTATTTTATATATTAATTTTCCCTACATTTGTTTTTTGTTATCTTACTTCCTTCACACCTTAATTCTGCATTTCTCTTTTGTGATATTTTGTAAGTTGTCTGAATTTCCTTGTAATCAACATGACAGCCACTAGTTGTCATCAAGTTGATTCTGACTCATGGTGATCCCATCCGCCAACATAATGCTCGGAAAGAAAGAAAATAATTAACGTATCTTAAATATATGAGAGCACATATACATAACAAATATGAAGTAATGTAGTAGAACAAAAAAAGCTTAATAATGTATGTTTAATTAAACTTACAGTTCATTTAGTTTCTGGAGAGATGCAAAAGTATTTCCACTTATGTGATTAATTTTATTCTTCCTCATTATCCTGAAAGTGTAAAGAAAAGCACATTGTGACTTCTTGAGGTAATCTATACATGAGTTAGTAAGGAAAAGATTAATAGTCTGAAAAACAGAGATAACTATACATAGATACTTTTCACATCAAGATATTTTGAAGTAGTTTGAGAAATAACCCAATTTAATTTTAATCTTAAATTTCCCAATCTGTTTATGGTGATAAAAATAAAATGCAACTCAGATTATTAAGTGCATAAGGTGAAGCTTTGCAATGGAAATAGTGAAGACTACAAGTCTTGCGTTTGGACACCATGCAACTGTTGGAAGCTGTTTTAAAGTGCACATCTGTCATTTTTCTCTCTAACAAATTTCCACACTGCCATAGTACTAGCAAACATTCATTAGTTGATGTGAGCTTTAGGGTGGGCTTCCTCAGAAAGGCTAAGTGAAACTGGACCAATGCAGAAAAATCTCTGATTTGAAGCATTGGATCATACATTTGACAGTTCATTTTTTAAAATATATATATAAATATGACTAACTCATAGAAAAGCTTTAATGGGTTTCCAATTCTTTAAATATTTTGTGATATGCTTGGAGGTTGACCTCATCTCATCCTTAAGCACTTAATTTCTCTCAGTACTCCAAAGCATTTTCACTTTCCCTCAGTGTCCCTGCATCAGAAAAGTGCACGCACTGCACCAAAAGGAAACCCACAGATGATTCCTTCCTTTTGTTTGTTTGTTTGTTTTTTGTTTTTTTGGCATCACTGGTGGTGGGAGTAGGAGGTCCAGCCTTTGCTCCTGTGGAGCTGCTGCTGGAATTGAACCTCCATCCCAGTGGACCGCAGTCCTGCACACAACTACTACACCACTGGGGCTCAGCTTGATTCCTTCCTTTTTTTAAGTGAAAAATATACTCAACATTATTTTTATTACAAAATAATGCATACTTCTGGTCAAAATAAAAGGACCCAAAACAAAGACCCAATCAAAACCCACCACCAGTTCACATCAGAATGACACAAAAGCAAGGACCCCCACTTTTACTTCACAGTTTTCAGTCTTATTTTCAGGAGCAAACTCCCATACATTGCTCCTGAAATTAACATACCTATTAAAATTTATTGAAGTATATACATGCAAAACGCAGGTGTTTATTCCTACAAAAGTTTTCTTTTGAACAAATGCAAATGGAGCACAAAATGAATGCTAATGTTTTTCCAGATTTGCTTCTTATGGTGCAATTTGGTTTCCTTTTGGCAATTAGCATGCGTTATCTTTAAACAATTGTAGTAAATAAATAAGACACAAAATACTTATCATTCCAATAAGCTTCACAAGTACAATTTGGCGACATTAATTATGTCTATCATGTTGTTCAACTATTATCACGGACCATTTCGCATTGCTAATATAAAGCACTTTGCGTCTGAATCTTGCTAAACTCACTCAGCAAAAGAGGTCACACCTTCCAGTAGCGTTGACCTCGCTAGAAGTGTGTGTGCGGGGTGCATATTAGAGAAAATACACTGCCATAGCAGTGGGAGCTCTTATTGCGCTGCTGAAAGACAGGGATCCTATGCACTCCTTGGATGATGGTTTCCAAACATTATCAAAGGCAAATCACAGGAAACACTTCATTCTACATTGAGACATAAACGATTTCCACTTATGCAATCTGAGATCCATGAAACAGCAGTTTATTATTTGCCCTGCGCACCTGATGTATTGTACTCCATTCAGTTGTATTCTATTTAAGTTTTTAAAATGCTGATCAGGACATGTTAAATTGATCGTGCCTCAATGCTTTCACCATTCCCTTGTGAACTGCAACCCACAGCTTAATTTTTTTTTGGAAAATAAATGGGGGTGAGGCAGTTATATTTTCATATTGAAAGGAGGTCCCAGCTTCTTTCACTGACATGGAAGAGGCAATGGACATTTGAAATGTGCCAGGCAGGCATAAGAGGAAATTATATTCAGTAATACTTTAAGGTGTACACTGCTGTTCCCAATGATGCCTATAGAGACTTGATAATTGTGCAGCATTTATTTTAAAATTGACTAGAATTACTTTTGTAGAGGGATAAAGACAGACTGTCTTTGCAGGAGTATTTGCAAAAGGCAAATTCTCTTAAAGACTAACACTTTAGTTTTTCTCAAACTGAGATGCAAGGACAGATTCTTGGCATTTGACAAGAACATTTTCCTATTTAAAAGGGATCTCAGACAAGAATGTCCCACTGGAATGATTTCTGTAGATTGTGAGTTTGCGCTTGCAGTTGGCCTGAACTTCAGGAATCTTGACCGTACACTTCACTTTCTAGAAACCTCAAATTGAGTGTAAATATTTGTCAGAATTGTTATGCAAGTTTAGGTTAGTGTTTGTCCACACAAATGAATCATTTTGTGTGTAAAGGGACCTAAGTTTACTTTAAAAGGATAAAACATTACTTACAAAACAGTTAAATTTTTGCAGGAAGTAAAAGTCAAATTTCTTAAAGTGTGGATATTGTTGCCTTCAAAGTCCCTGAAACATGAGAGAAAGAAAAAGAAAAAACAAGCAAAAAACCCGAACATGACACAGTTGATTTTAATCACAGACTGAAATAAATGGGGTGAGAAAGACTTACGCTTCTAGTAACCTATCTTTTCATGAAATATACTGCTTTTTAATATAGATTTTCACTTATTATCATTTATGCTTTATTCAAAAGAGCACATGTACTTAGCATTTCCTTTTCTGTCTCGATAGCAAAAATATCCTGAGAACCATCTGTATCATTTGTTCATAAAGGTCGATAAGTTATCCTGAGCAATGCAAAGAATAAGAAGTCAAAATGAATTTTTTAGGATAGTAGTTACCCATGTAAAAAACATATTTATGGACCAGATTTACAACATATCTTATCAAACACATTCTCGGTAAATTTCTTTAAACAGTGTGCCCTTTTGATGACAGATTAAAGGTGGTTCTATTACTACTGCAATACCGTTATGGCCCTAGACAATATGTAGCCCTCACATAAAGAAATCACATTGTGACTTTCGGAGGTAATCTATACATGAGTTAGTAAGGAAAAGATTAATAGTCTGAAAATAGAGATAATTATATGTAGGTACTTTTCACATCAAGATATTTTGTAGTAGTGTGAGAAATAACCCAATTTAATTTTAATCTCAAATTTCCCAAACTCCTGGTGATAAAAATAAAATGCAATTCAGATTAGTAAGTGCCTGAGGTGAAGCTTTGCAATGGATATAGTGAAGACCACAAGTCTTGTGTATGGATACCATGCAACTGTTGGAAACTATTTTAAAGTGCACATCTGTCATTCTCTCAAACAAATTCCTATAATGCTATAGGAATTTGCTATAGCAAACATTTATTAGTTGATATGATTTTATGATCTCCCCACATTTCCCAGAGAAAAGCCTCAATGACCTTTTGCTAGTGAGAAAACTCTTGTTTCCTTTTCCAAACTCTACAACTGTTTTAAACTCACTGGCTCCTAAGTTTGGCATCTAAACTTTCAATTTGCTGTTGTCAATTTGATCTCACATAGATACTTTGAAAGAACATAGTGCAAAGCAGACACATTTTACTTGATAAGATAAGCTATTTTTTTGGTTCAAAGAAGATATGAAGCTAATCTTTTCTTGTTCCTCTATCCTCATCTGATCTACAGATAGCAGAAATTTGTGGAGTAGTAGCAGGAAGTAGTTGAAACTTGAGGGTCATCCCTTCAGAAGTAAATGAGCCTTAAATCTAGCCCAGTTTAGTTACACTTATTCTTGAATATGTTATGTGGTGATTAGCATACTAGTCATCATACAGCATAAATTTATTCAGGAATAATTGTGACAAATCTATGAGCTGAAGTGGGATACTGAGGCTAAGATAGTTGGTTTTCTCTTGGGCATTTAAATTCATTGACAAACTCAGATGCATCTGAAATATTTAGAACATAGGGTTAAGGGATTTGGCAATCGAGTCAGTAGAAGACAGTGAAGTGTTTAAATGGACAAGAGCTAAATTAAGACGTATGCCTGAGGTCGAGTTTTAGAAGACACATGCTTTTCTATGCCTTATTAGATAATAGAAGACACATTTTAAATGTAAGCTTCAAACTTCTAGCAATCTACAGTACCAGAGAATAAACTTCTTGATTCTAGAAGTATTAGAAGAAGCAATATGCTACATCCCAACAGTTTTGTAGACAGCATTTCTTTACTGCATAGGATATTATATTACACTCCTAAATCTTAAATCTAGATGGTAGTTCTAAAGAACCTTTTCTATTACTCTAGTTGAAAAGAAAACTTAGATATTTTTCTTTGATATTCAACATTCCTCCCACCCCACCGCCACTGCTGTCAAGCTAATTCCACGCCATAGTGACCAGTACAGTAAAACTGCCCCTTTGGGTGTCTGAGGCTGTGATCCTTATGGAAGCTGCCCGCTACATATTTCACCCACAGAACGAATTGGTGGCTTTGAACCACCAATCTTGCAATGATTGCAGTCAGCTGGCTAAAATTTTAACCAGTGTACTAGCAGGATTCCCTTTTGGTTGTTTTCCCTCTGGCTGCCGTCAAGTTTACTCCACCTCAGAGTTGGATTGGTTAATGGTTATGTGTTGAGCTGCTTAACCACCAACCACTCTTTGGGAGAAAGAGGAGACTTTCAACTCCTGTGAGGAATTATAGTCTCGGAAGCCTTGCCCTATAGGGTTGCTATATATTTTGGTCGTTAGACTTGGACACATTTCTTGAGTTCTTTTAGAATGTATGATGATAAATGACAGAGACTGGTATTTGTCTTGTTTGATTGCTGTTACGAGGAATCTACCACCAGGTGGCGATGTTCTTTTAAACCTCACAATTTACCATTAAGGTTTAATTAGTGAAAAAAGGTAGTATCAATCTGAGAAAAATCAGTAAATGTTACACATGTATGCACTAATTAGAGGATTTTGAATAATTTAAATAGTTTAACTTAGTAATGAGTTTAACCAGGGGTTGAAAATCTGCTTTGGCTTTTCCCCTAGATAAAGTGAACAGACTTCCCGCTTTTAAACAATTTTTCCTGCCTCCTGTGGTGTTTTAAAAACGTCCTGAATTTTGGAAAGAATGCACGACAAGCTAGGGAATGGCGGGAGACCAGGAAGGGAATAGACCTCCTCTGCAACCCGCTCCCCCCCCCCCCCCCCCCCCCCCCCCCCCCCCCCCCCCCCCCCCCCCCCCCCCCCAACAATGGATGTCCCACTTTACCAATGTTAAAATCTGGTCACTTTACAAATTACCATGTTTGGGTCCTTCATGTGTAAGAGCCCAGTGGTGTAGTGGTAACATGTTGAAGTAGCCACAAAGTGAGTGGTTCAAAACCACCATTTACAGTTAGTTATACCTTGCCTTACAGGGTTGCTGTGAGTTAATTTAATTGAAATTAAACGAAAATTTGGTTCTTTGAAAGTAAAACAACGAAGCCCAAACTTCAATAAACTTTCTTGTTCCTCTCAACCATTTCTGTTATCCTACAGTGACTCCCAAAGCAGAAAAACCTCAAACTCTATTATCTTGTCTTTTAAACACTTCTGGTTTCTATTTCATGGAAACTATTGAGGTGATGGTAAAAGGAAAAGTTCTTACTTGCTCCCCGTACATATATTCATGTCTTGGTAGTTTGAGGAAGAAATGAACTTTTGTTTCTTTTCTGAGTGTGGTTTGTGTATGTGTGTCTCGAGACACATGTTCACGTTTGGTGATTGTCCTTTGGGCTTCCTTTTCTTTTATGTTTATATCTATTTGTATTAGGTACAGATACATTTGTGAACATACTAATATCTATATCTATATCTGTATCTATCTATATATATATATATATATACACGGTTTTTTCTTTTCATTTCAATATAAAAAGTTAAACCATGGAGTTAGGCACTCCAAGGCTGGAATAGTAGTGTTGCAATGTTAGAAAACCAAGATCTTTCATATTCACTCTTCGTATGTCCTAGTTTTCATTACCCAAAAGGATACTACGATAATTACATACCTTTCTGTTTTGTTTTTCTGTCTGGGAAAGTTTAGGAAAGGGTCTGTCACTCTTCAGGGAGATTTCCCAGAGATATTTCTTTCTACTGACATCTTATTGTTAGAACTCAGTCACATGGTCATCTCTAGGTGCTCCTCAAATTCACTGTCATCTAGTTGGTTTTGACTCCTAGCAACCCAGAGGGCAGAATACAACTGCTCCCGTGAGACTTGGAGGTGGTAAGTCTTTCCCCGCAGGGTGTCTGCGGGATTCTTACTGCTGATCTTGTAGTTGGCAGCCAACCTCTTATCCCACTAAGCCAGCAGGGTCCCTCTAGATCAAAGATGCAAAGGTTGGAAAAGTAGCCATTTAGCTAGACACATTGTTATGTGTCCATGTAAATCAGCTATGCAAACAATAATTGAAAATCTATATCAAGAAGGGACATTGAGATTTGATATAAATCAATTGTTGCTAACTTCTATTGCTTATTTCTGTTTGTTACATGATCTCTCCTATACGGAAAGATGTGATTTAATATTCTTACTGCTTATGAATGTCTTGTGCAGCATATTTATGTATTTATGTTTTTTTTTTTGGCATCACTGCTCTCCGGTGGTGGGAGTAGTAGGTCCAGCCCCACTGCTGGAATTGAACCTCCGTCCCAGTGGGCCGCAGTCCCGCGCACAACCACTACGCCACCGGGGCTCAGCCTGTGCAGCATATTTATATCAACTGCACAAGACTGTGTTAAAAAGCAGGGATGTTACTTTGAAGACTAAGATGTGCCTGACCCAAGTTATAGTGTTTTCAATTGTCCCTTAAGCATGCGAAAGTTGGATCCTGGATAAGGAAGACTGAAGAAAGATTAATGCCTTTAGACTCTAGCATTGGCAAAGAATGTTGAAAGTACCATGGGCTATAAAAAAGGAACAAACAAGGCTCTTTTTGGAGGAAGTACATCCAGAATGCTCTTTAGAAGCAAGGGCGACAAAATTGCTTTCGTGTACTTTGGACATATTGTTAGGAGAAACCAGGGAAGAAAGACATCATGCTTGGTAAAGCAGAGGGACAGTAAAAAGAGGAAGATCCTCAAGAAGATGGATTGACACAGCGACAGCAAGAAGAAACGTGAACTTAGGAAGAATCGTGAGGCTGGCACAGCCCTGGATGGCTGAATTCTGTTTGATGCATACACAATCATATATTTTCTCAGAAAATGTATAGCTTCCTATCTCCTCTATGTGATTCCAAACAGAGTATATTTTAAATGACTACAGCTAGTTCTTGAAGCATTTATGTTTCTTGTCTTATTATCATACTTATTTTTCCAGTTTCAGCTGCCACGGAGTCAGGTTAATCCCAATTCCTGGCAACTCTGGGTTTTTCCAAATAGACTCCACAGATCAGTGGTTCTCAACCTTCCTAATACCATGACCCTTTAGCATTGTTCCTCATGTTGGGGTGATCCCCCAAGCATACAATTATTTTTGTTGCTAATTCATAACTGTCATTTTGCTACTTATATTAATTGGGCGACCACTGTGAAAAGGTCGTTCAACCCCCGAAGGGGTCACGACCCACAGGTTGAGAACCCCTGCCACAGAGTTTTCCATGGCTCTGACCTTTCTGATGCAGGCGTGGTCACCAGGTCCATCCTCTGAGATGTCTATGGGGAGATTTGAACCACTAACTTTCAGCTCATAATGGAATACTTAAAGGTTTATGTCACCCACGGACTCCCGTGAGACTGTTAGTAGTCACTTAATCTATGAGCTGAGAAATCAAATAGTTGACCTTTTGACAATTTCCTACAAAATAAGAGATGGAGTGAGTTTTCATAAAATGATCTTTACATACTTTATTGATTATGTTTCTAAAGAGTTATTTTAGTTTTTTATTTCTTCAGTGTCTTCTGTATTCTGAAATAGGCAATGATGGATATTTGAAGTTTGAATAGATAGATGATACTCAATACTACCAGAAAACTATGCTGTAAAATACTCTTTGCAACATGTTCTATTGTGAGGCTATTTAAATATATACTGAGTATCATATTGTCATTATTAAAAATTTAAAATCAAAACAAGAGACTAATCTTTCTATAATAAATGAATAACTGAGTAGGGGCAAGGGAGGCTATCAATATCAATATTGATCTTCTTTCTTTTACTGCAAAGTTGTTTTATTTTGAGTTCTTGTATTTTGATAAGTGTTTAGAAGAGTTAACCTGCATAGTAGGGATGCATAATATAAAAGTTATGCTAAAGTAATTTGAGGACATGTAATATGATATTACATGTTCTCCTAAAAATTTTTATATTCAAAATTACTTAGGAAAAATGGAAAATATCATTGACTGTAAGAAGAAACACAGTAACTTACAGCCAATGGAGCTGTGGCATGTACTGACAAAGTGGTTTATCCGGCAGATAGGTCAGAGCATTGTTCATCAGCCCTCTGAAGAAGAAAGAAACACAAGAAGTCACATTTATCTCCTTTTCCCCTCTAAAGTTAAATGTGGTTATTATTATAAAATAAGTTATTATTATTATTATTATAAAACTATGAAAATAAACTAAGTTGGCTGTTTCTACTTCTACATGTCCCCTGTAAGTCCTTTCATATTGACATACCACTCAGTAGTAACATTTGGACACATCTTAGTTATAATATGGGAGGGAGCAGCAATGTTTCTAATTGAAATAAACTCTTAACTGTGGGGAGTAAAGAGGAATGACTTTAAATTAATGTTAGTTTTCTTTACCAAGATTAATATAGAAAACTAATGCTATTCTTAAAAGCATTGTCATAAAATGTGATGAACCAAGTCAAACTCATTGCCATGGTGTCAATTTTGACCCGTAATAAGCCTATAGGACAGGGTTTCCAGGACTGTAACTCTTTATTGGAGTCAAAAGCCCCATTTTCCTCCTGAAGAGTGACTACTGGTTTCAAATTGCTGATCACCGGTGCTCCTGCTATACCACTAGGGCTCCTTAAAATATGACAGTGGGCTTGTTATATTCATCTTAGTGGACTGACATTCTAGAAAATCTTATAAAATTGTTTTTATTTTCAAAACTACAAAATAATCTTATAGTACATAATGAATATAAGGTTTTCTTTCTTTTTTTTGTGGGATGGTGGAGGCTTATTTTAATCATTTCAAATTTAGTACTATTAAACTTGATGCAGGAATTTCTGTCCTTCTTTCAAGTGAAATATTTATTTTTGATTAGTACTTACAAGAGAATAAGAGAATTTAGTCCATAAAATATTTTTGGGAAAATTTCAATGAGGTGATTATCTTCAATTATCCTGTTAGACAGAAGAAAATAAATTGATTCATTTATATACCTTTAGATGACAATAGCTAATGTGATAAAATGCCACATAAATAAAACATACAGCCATTCTAATCTGTGAAGATCTTCAAAAACACCCGGGCTCAAGAAGGCTATTTGGTTATGACTGAGATACCTGAAAATGGAGAAATGAAGAGAATAAAATTGTACCTTCACAATTTTTTACAATGAGGAAAGTTGCAGGAAAAACCATCCATTTAAAACTTCCCTATGTGAACCAAAGACATTCTTCTGTAACAGAATCTCAAAAATTTTCTTATCATTTACTTTGTGATACTTAGTTTTAAATTTCTCCATAATGAGTTAACCAACCTCTTTATTCATTTATTTATTCAGGTACTCATGAAATTGTTCTGAGTATGCTCACTCAGGTGCTGTTCTAGATGTTTCATACCTTTCTTTGATGGCTTAGAGTGGAGAATAGAGACTGCCGTGAACAGGCTATGATAGTAACATTGGAGAAAAGAGACAAGCACAAGTGCACCGCCTCGGTCACTGCAGAGGATGAACAAATAGCAAGTATCTAATGACTATTTATGAAAAACTAGAAGTTTGTGACAACCCAAACAATATTCCATGGCTTTGGAAAAAGAGAGGAAGGCATTTTAAAATTTACAAAGCTTCTGAGTGGTGATCTAAGATTTAATTATTGGTTCTTCCCCTCTAGAATAAAAAAGAGTGAAGAAAATCAAATGCATATAGAAACAACTAGCCCAAAGAATTAATGGATCACATGAGCCTCAGTTTCCACCATCATCAGACCAGAAGCTCTAGGTAGTACCTGGCTACTGCTACCAATTTCTCTGACAGGTATCGCATTAGGAAGGCCTGGATAAACTGGGAGTAAGAAATGTGGACTAAAACCCCAAACCATTAAAAAATAAGCAACAGGTTTATTTATTGAAGAGACTGTGGAGTCCCAGAAATGAAGCTTTTAGTCACTCTTTCAGACTTCAGGTGAACTCACCCCTTGGGATCAACTTTCAGTCAAGCAGTAGACAGACTGAGAAGGTGAAAATTAACACTGAAGTCTTACCCATTCCTTAAATTAATCAACTGCTCGAGACCAAAAGGAGCATTTGCCAAGGGGTACAGTTCAGAATGCAGGAAGGGGCAGGAAAGAAAGATGAAGTGGGAAGTGTGTTGTTACATTGTGATGATTATAATTCGTGTTGAATGGAAAATTAATTTACTTTGCAAACTGTCACCCAAATTACAATAACTAAAAAAAACTACTATTTAGTTTTTTACTACCTTCATATGGCTTATATATCAAACAAAGAAGATGCCATTTAGTAAATTTTGAATAGGTTTGAAGGGAAGGTGAGGCTGATTCCAAAAAAGATAGTTAGGATACTGATGAGAATAAGTCCAAGACTGATGTTGGGCAGTTTTTGAACATATAAAGAGTAGGGATGTTTGAGAAGTGAGGAGGGGACGGGGAGGACTATTATTAAGGATATGAATCCCTGTGTGACCTCTTTCCATTTTGATAATTAAAGATTAGGTAATCCTCTTAACTCAATTCCAAACTTTGATACCACAGTTTAATTGGAATAAGCTTTCTGAGTTAGGTTAAACAGTGATGTCAAAAACAAAGGTACAGAAATGGAAACACAAGAAGCTATGTGTTTTGGGTTCTACTTCTATGCAATTACATCTAGGAGACTGTGTTTAAATACTTGACAGAGCTCAATAACACAACTTGGAGAAAATCTATTTTAAAAGCTTTGCTCTTTTTAGTCAGTAATTTACATATTAATATTGCTAAAAGTAGAAATAATGAAATAATATCTGAGGAAGTCTGAGTGTTCCATATGACATTAACATAAGGTTTTTAATTTTAAGATTATTCAATGATCATACCTATTACCATATTGATCCCTTACTATGTGCTACTCACAATGTAAGCTCCTCTTCTTATTTGACCCTTCAAATATAGCCCCTGAGGTAGGTAATATTATAATTTGAGTTTTACAGTGGAGGGAAAAATGCATTGTAAAATTCACTATATTTTATTATATTATACTCATGGTCTTATATCATTTGGATTAGGTCTATGAGTTGATTCTCTAAGTGATGAAGTCAGAACTCAGATGCCCGTCCCTAGCTGACGGAAAGTCTGTTCCTCCTACCCACCATGCAGAAGTGCTCGTGGGTTGAGTCAGGCTGACCAATTACTGTGGAATGGGCGAGTGTATTGGCTTGATACTTACAGTTTGTTAAGATTGTGGAGCCCTCTGAAAGCATGTATGTGTATCGTTTGAATTTTATTGTTTTGCAGATACCTGTGAAGATGATTATTAAACATGTTAGCATCATGAAGTAAATTCCTGAAGTTGGATATTCTTGTGATTTTGTTTTGATAAAAGTAAACACATGATTGACTAACTATTTAGACATCCTATTTATGAAGGCAAGCCTATAGACCAGCTAAAAATTGACACTTGAGTTTTGGAGAAATAAATTTTTTTTGTGGGAATCACTGCCCCCTGGTGGGAGTAGGAGGCCCAGCCTTGCTCCTGGAGAATTGCTGCTGGATTTGAACTGCCAACGCAGTGGGCTGCAGTCCCACACTCAACCACTACACCACAGGGGCTCAGCCCAGAGAAGTAAAATTTTAATGCATAAAAAAACCTCACTAATCAGATAGTTCTAGAAGACTTAACACTCCTTTGCTGTCTTCAAACTTAAAAGTGTTCCATACAGTGCTATCAAAATTACAAGCCTGTGATATCATTAGTGTTCCAAACACATGTTAGTTACATGTTATTGACAAATTATTATACATGCTAATTAAATATGCTAATTTAAATGTGCTAATCAATACTCTTTATCTTATTAATCTTACATGCTCAACTTTATTCCAAAAATTAGGGCTTAAAACAGCTTACCAAAAAGCAAAAACACACCAAACTCACTGCCATTGAGTTGATTTTGACTCATAGTGACCCTATCTATAGGACGTATATAAGAAAATAAAAACAGAAAAATTAAAAAGTAGCTAAAATGTAGCAGGGCTACAAAAATGTAGACTAGACATCAATGCAATGTCCATACAAGATGCAGAGTTAGTTAACTGACAGAAGTTTGACCTTGAGCTAACTGAAGGTCAAAGGATATAGTGATAGGAGTGCAGAAAATTGCATTGACTGTAACTGAGTAAAGATTTGTTTGTACGTCTATGTGTACTTTGTTTTCACCAGGTTGTGGGTAATAAGTTAAACATCCAGCCTGAATTTTTCTAGTTTTTAAAAAAAAAAAAATCATTCTATAGGGGCTCTTACAGATCTTATAACAATCCATACATAAATTGTATCAAGCATATTTGTACATATGCTGCCATCATCATTTTCTTTCTACTTGAGCCCAAAGGATCAGCTCTTCTTTTTTCCCCTTCTCCCACCCTTTCATTCTTTTAAGCCCTTAATAATTGACAAATTATTATTATTTTCCTATCTTAACCAAGCGCTTTCTCCCTTCACCTATGTTTCATTTATTCCTCCCTGTGTGTTATGTGTCGATCATTGCATTCGAGTCCCTCTTTCTCCCCCCATTTTCCCCTACTCTCATGGTATCGCTGCTCCCTTTTCTGAGGGGGTTTATCTTTCCTGAATTCTCTGTGTCAAGAGGCTTTTATCTGTGGCACTTTACATGCTCTCGTTTAACTGGCTTTGTAAGGTAGACCTGCAGCCATGCTAGTCGGAGGAGAAAGCATTAAGGACCTAGAGGAATGGTGTATGTATTCTTGGCGCTTTACTGCACCCTGGTGGACTTGTCCCTTCCTTATGAGGGGATGTGCAATAGTCTACAGATGGGCTTTGGCGGGTCTTCACTCAGGCCTTCCTCTTTCACATAGACATGCTGGTCTATTTTGGGTCTTCAGATTCCTGATACTTTATCCTATTGACACTTTGTGATCACACAAGCTGGTATGCTTTCAGCCTAACTTCTTATACTGACTGAGGGACACCAATCGCTTTTAGAGTGCCCTATATTTATATACAGGAGCGTTGGGGTGTAGTGGGTGAACTATTGCTGTTAACCACAAGGCGATTGGTTCAAACTCAATATCAGCTCCTTATGAGAAAGGTGAGGCTGTTTGCTCTAGTAAAGATGTACAGTGTTAGGCCAGAGACTAATAGTCAGAATCAACACTATGGCATTGTGGGTTTTTTTTTTAGTTTATATGTAATCTATTACACATTTTAGGAGAATCAGGAGAAAAATCAACACACACGAACCCTGAGGTAATTAGCAATTTCAACTATAAGAGAGTACCTATTTTTCCAGCATGCAGATAAGCAGACTTTGATTTTAAATGTTTACGTAAATTAAATTTACCATGCATCTAACAGTTTCACCCAATATGTTCTGGATCCAACCATGGTGTAGGTAATTCATCTTTCTTACCAATATACAGAAAGACTTTAACATACATCTATTTATTTGATTTGACTGTAGTAAAGTGCTAAGCAACAGACTGCATTGACCAGAAGTTGAGTCAAGCTGTACCTTAGAAAACAAAATTAGAAAAAAAGTTCTGATTAGGTTATTTTAATCATTTACTATTTGGCTGTGCAGAATTTACTTTAGTCTTCACCGTGCAAAGTGCAAAACTACCTTGTTATTTAGAAGTGAATTTTGGTGTTCAGATTCGTGCTTGTGACTTCTTTTAGACATGTGGACATGAGGTGGTGCTACAGAGCAGGTAAATTCTTCCTATTCCAGAAATCAGAAAACAGAATAAGGATGTATGTTCTTGAAGTGTTTGTATTAGGCTTAGTTTTTGAAAAGCTTATTGTTGATAATATTCAGAATCAAATGCTGGGAAATCATTCTCATTAGAATTTTTGTTTTCATAGGTCAAATATATTTAAGCTTTTCTGCTGATTCAGGAGCCTGGGTGACCACAGGGTGATGTGCTGCATTGCTTACCAAAAGGTCAATGGTTCAAGCCCATTTCCTGTTCCCTAGGAGAAAGAAGAGGCTGTCTGCTCCCTTCAGGAGTCACGGTCACAGAAACTCTATGGAACAGTTCGCAGTTCAACTCTCTTCTACAGGATTGCCGCATGTCAGAGTATATGGACCAACAGTGTGTTTGTGTTTGGTCTCTGTTGATGATCTGGGTCTTCGTAACATTTCAGTGAATGAGATGGATTTCGTCTTCTTCTGGTTCTACAGTAGATACTTCTCTTTTCAATAAGAAAACTTTGAATTTGTTATCGAGATACCACATTTTCCTAGCATAAAACCAAGGTGGGAATGAAAAATAAAACAAGATGTAGGCATAAATAGTTACACCCAACAGCTAAACCGTAGGATTTAGTGTAAAGTCAATACGAGAACGTGAGTATGCCCCTAACCTGAAAGGAAGCACCTCGAGGCCAAAATAAAATGTACCAGGACTAATTTTTGAAAAGCTCATCTCTGTCGGCTATGTTCAGAATCCAATAGTGAAAAGCCATTTTCATTAGAATTTTAATTTTTGTTGATGTTCTTATTGTTAGGTGACATCGAATTGCTTCCGACTCATCATGACCCTATGTTTAACAGAATGCAACTCTGGCCCATCTCATCTCATGCTCTGTTTCAATCCACCGTTGCAGCCACTGTATCAATATGTTTCACTGAGGTCTCCCTCTTTTTTTCTTTTTTTTTTGGGGGGGGGGCATCACTGCCCTCTGGTGGTCATGGAAGCTACCCAGTCTTGCTCCTGGAGAGCTGTTGCTGGATTTGAACCATCAAGCCCGAGGGCCGCAGTTCCTCATTCAACCATTACGCCACTGGGGCACAGCCCGGTCTTCCTCTTTTCTAGCTGTCCCTCTACTTCACCATGGGGGATGCCTTTTGCAAGGGACTGCTCTCTCCTCTTAATATGTGCGAAGTGTGTGAGGTGAAGTCTTATAATCCTTACTTCTATAGAGCATCCTATCTGTCTTACTTCCAGGATAGCTTTGCTTGTTTTTCTGTCAGCCCATGCTTCTTTTACAATTCATCGCCAACACCACGATTCAAATGCACCAATTCTTCTGTAGTCGTCCTTATTTGTCCAACTTCATGTGTGTATGCAATGATTGAAAATACTACAGCTTGGATCAGGTACACCTGAGTCTTCAAAGTATAATATCCTTGCTCTTCAACGGTTTGAAGAGGTTTCTCTCTTTCTTTTCTTTAACCCCGTATGCTGTTTGATTTCTTCACTATGGCATCCATGAGTCTTGATTGTGGATCCAAGTAAGATGGAATCCTTGGCAGCTTCAGTCTTTCCTCCATTTTTCATAACATCTATTTGTGATGATATTTTGCTTTTATGTTGAATAAAAATCCATATTGAAAGCTGCAATCCTTGATCCTATCAGCAATGCTTCAAGGTTTGTTCACTTTCCGTTAAGAAAGGATATGTCATAAAGTCGGTAATAAACCTCCCACCAATATTGACACCACATTCATTTTCATAGAGTTCAGCATTTCAGATTAATTGCTCAGCATAAAGATTGAAAAAGAGTGAAAGAATATATCATGAGCAACATGCATTTCCTCATTTTAAACCAAGCAATATTTCCTGGTCCCCTTTAAACTGCTGCCACTTGATCTATGTACAGGTTCTGCATGTGCACAATGAAGTGCTCTGGGATTCCCATTCTTTGGAATCTTTTATATAGTCATTAATCATTCACAAAGTTGAATGCTTTTGCATGGTCATTGAAACACAAGTGAACATTTTTCTGGTATTCTCTGCTTTCAGCCAAGATCTATTGGACATCATCAATCATGCCTCTCATTCCATGTCCTGCTTGAATTTCTGATAGCGCCCTGAAAATGCATTGCTGCAACCATTTAAAAATGATCTTCAGCAATTTTTTACTTGTCCAGTGATATTAATGTTATTGTTCCATCATTTTTGCATTCTATTGCATTCCATTTCTTTTTTTTTAACCTTTTTTTTTGGAGGGTGGGAAGGGGTGCATCATTGCCCTCTGGTGGTCATGGGAGCTACCCAGCCTTGCTGCTGCTGGATTTGAACCGCCAAGCCAATGGGCTGTAGTCCTGCACTCAACCACTATGTCACCGGTGCTCAGCCCCACGTTCCATTTCTTTTGCATCTACAATGCAAATCTGAAAATGAAACAAGTCCCAAAGTAACCTGCTCTGAGGTTTCAAGGCCAAACTTCCTATCTTAATTAATGAAAAAATTTGCAAGCATAGTATAGAAAGGAATGTTTTTCAGGATCTAAAATTCAGAGCCTTGCAAACAAAAGATTATCAACTCTTTCTTAATTTGGCCATTCAAACAGCTCATGCTAAAATAATGCAACAATAAAATGTTCCCTAGGGATTCCATTTGACAAATGTAGTGGGAGGATTCATGGTTTATGTCTTCCAGTTTGCTTAGAGAAGAAGATACCTGAGATTTTTCTAGTACAGCTTCTAGTAATTACTCAAGAAAAGATGTTACCTACAGTCCTGAACTAGTAGATAAATAATTTTCTGAAGCAATGAAATTAGATTTAACAGTGATAAAGTGTTGGTTTTCTATCCCCAAACAGTAGTTAATTATTTTATAATAGGAGTCATAATTTTTTCTTACAGTTTCTGAAGATCCTGGTTCTTCTTGAAATCATCAGGAAGAAGCTTTTGTATTAAATTCCACTGAAGTGACCTGAAATAAATATAAAATATGCTTCTTTCTTAACTTTTTTGTCCTTTATCTTTCATTATTTATAAGCTTTCTGGATAATTAAAAGCTGCATTTACTTTTCGTCATAGATATCAATAAACATTTTATTTTATTGTATCAGAGTCACTTATGTGATATCACTTGATCTAGATCTAATGAATTGACTACATAATTAAAATATTCATTTTCCTGAAAATAGATGAAAGCATTATAATTCTGATATTTTTTCCAAATAATAAAAATATATTAATTGATTTTTATAACTATGTTTTCCTTTCTTATGTTATTGGGCAATTAGAAAATGCCTGTTTTTGAGTGACAATAAAAATGGAGGTTTTCAGCTGAGCACCGGTGGTACAGTGGTTGTGTGCAGGACTGCAGCCTACAGGGTTGGCAGTTCAAAATCCAGCAGCAGCTCTCCAGGAGCAAGGCTGGGCTTCCTACTTCCACTAGGGCAGTGATGCCAATAAAAAAAATGGAGGTTTACATGGCCAGACATTGGTGCTCCAATGTTCATTGCACCACAGTTCAGAATAGCAAGGAGTTGGAAACAACCAAAATTTCCATCAACAGGTGAATGAATAAAAGGCTGTTTAACCCACATACAATGAAGTACTACTCATCACTAAAAAGTAGTGATGAGTGCATGAGGCACATCACAGCATGGGAAGAACTGAAGGAAATTATGCTAAGCAAAGTAAGCCAAGCACTAAAGGACAAATACAACATGAGTCTGCTGAGGCAAACTTAAAAAATGCAAAAGGTGCATAAGGTAAAAGCTACTGCCTACAAACATTCCTGGCATGAGGTCCAGGTGGTATGTCAGGGAATACCAAAAATCCCAGATCAAATCCAGGGATAAATATGGTATGCAATTAAAAAAGGGCGGGGGTGGGGGAAGATAAGGAAATGGGTAGTGGGGAGTAGGGCACTAATCCACCAAGGGAGAGAGTATTATTTATGTCTCCACAGGAAAAGAGGGCCCAGATTTTAACCCGGTGCTCTAAGCCATGAACACAAAGTACCAGCATGAACAGGAACCAGCAGAGAGGTCGGAGGGGTCAGCCCCACTCCCAACTACATGGAAAGAGCCACTCCCCCCAGAAGACTTGACTTCAGAGGACAACACTGAAGCTACAGCTCAGGTAGAGGGACATGTTTGATCAGAGCACACGGGAGCAAGCGAAGGGGGAGGAGGAGAGAGTGGAGCACACGCTGGCCCACCAAGCATTGAGGATGACATCCCTGCTCAGAGTAGCCAATGCAAAGAGAGGACCATATGGCCAGCCCGACTATGAGACAAGACGCCCTTCACCGACCCATAGTCCTACAGGGGACAACACTGAAGACACAGTGTGGGAATTGGGCCAAAATGACCCCCCCATACGGAAGTGAAACACTAAGGGTATGCAACAGAACAGCAAGGGAGCAGAACAAGGAAGTTCAGAGGGAATACCAAAAATAGACTTTGGAGTGATGGCGTGGCACCCCATCAGACGATTTATAGGATTTTCTTTTTCTTTCATTGGCTTTCGTTGCTGTTTTGTTTTCTTTTGTTGCTTTGTTTGGCTCTGTCTTGTTTTTGTGCATATTATTATCGCTGCAGATCTATCTAGATCAGATAGGTGGGATAAACAATCTGGAGGAGAAAACAATGGGGAGGATGGTTTTTGAGGTGGGGGAAATGGGAGAGGGAGAGGTGGGGAGAATGGAAGTAGTGTCAAAACCAGGGACAAGGGAACAGCAAGTGATCCAAAATTGGTGGCGAGGAGAGAAGAAGCCTGATAGGGCTTGACTAAGGGTGATGTGACTGAGAAGAATTACTGAAAACCAAATGTAGACTGAGCATGGTAGTGGGACAAGAGGAAAGTAAAAGGACATTGACAAAAGAGCTAGGAGACAAAGGGCATGTATAGAGGCCTAAATACAAGCATGTGCATATGTAAATATATTTATATAGATCTATGTGCATATATTTATAGATTTAGTATCAAGGTAGAAGATGGAAATTGGACATCTACTCAAGTACTCCCTCAATGCAAGAACACTTTGTTCCATTAAATTGGCATTTCAAGATGCTTACCTTCACGACATCATCACCGAAGACAAATGTGTGCGTAAGCAAAAGTGGCGAAGAGAGCTGATGGTGCCTGGCTATCAAAATATATAGCATCTGGGATCTTAAAGGCTTGAAAGTAAACAAGTGGCCATCTAGCTCAGAAGCAACAAAGCCCGGGACTGCAGCCCACAGGAGTGGCAGTTCAAATCCAGCAGCAGCTCTCCAGGAGCAATGCTGGGCTTCCTACTCCCACCAGGGCAGTGATGCCCCCCCCCCCCCCCCCCAAAAAGAAGAAGCAACAAAGCCCAGATGGAAGAAGCACACCAGCCTGTATGACCACGAGGCATCAAAGAGATCAGTTATCAGACATCAAAGAACTAAAAATCATATAATTGCAAGCCCACCTTCCTTATATGATCACTGAAGACACATGTGTGCATAAGCAAATGTGGTGAAGAAAGTTGATGGTGCTTGGCTATCAAAAGATATAGCATCTGGGGTCTTAAAAGCTTAAAGATAAACAAGTAGGCATCTAGCTCAGAAGCAACACCAGCCTCTGTGACCACAAGGTGTCAAAGGAATCAGGTATCAGGCATCAAAGTACTAAAAATTATACCAATTTAAATTAGGAAGAGTACAGATTGGGGACCCAAAGCCTAACTGTAGGTGAAGAGACATCCCCTTATAGAAGGGTTGTGGGGAGATGAGCCAGTCAAGGTACAGTGTAGTGACAATGAAATATGAAATGTTCCTCTAGTTCTCAAATGCTTCCTTCCCCCCACTATCATGATCCCAATTCTACCTTACAAATCTGACTAGAGCAGAGGATGTATACTGGTATAGATAGGTGCCAGAAATATAGGGACTCCAGGAGAGCTGATTGCTTCAGCACCAATGGTAAGAGTGGCAATACCAGGAGGGTGGAGGGAAGGTGGAGTAGAAAGGGGAAACTGATTATAAGGATCTACATATAACTTCCTCCCTGGGGTATGGACAACAGGGAAGTGGGTGAAGGGAGACATTGGATAGCGTATGATGTGACAAAATAATAATAATTTATAAATTATCAAAGGTTTATGAGGGAGGAGGGAGCAGAGAGGGAAGGGAAATATAAGGAGGTAATACCAAGGGCTTAAGTAGAAAGAAAAAGCTTTGAGAACGATGATGGCAACAAATGTACAAATGAGCTTTGCATACAATGGGTGTATGTATGGATTGTGATAAGAGTATTTTGAGCCCCCCAATAAAATGATAAAAAAAATCCTATTATATTTTCTTTTTCAGTGTTCTTCTCTACATGACCCATTCTAATGGGATGGTTTGCTGATGAAAATAATATGTAACAATAGCTTTAATAATACAAAAAATGATACATAGTATAGTTCAGTCAATACAGTACATTAATGTTTTCTATGATTTATCCTTCTCTGTGCTGTTTTCTTTACATGCCTGTCATCATCAGGGGGCTATAGTCACATCAATTACAGCTAAATATAAAAAGACTGATCAGCATCCAGATTAAGTTCCCATGGTACTGATTTTTGAGTAGTTGGCCATCAGAAATATGTGGGGGTTTGTCCCCCAAAGAGGTTTGCAACTCACAGGTTGAAAACCGCTGATCTATGGAAACCCTAGGGGCACTGTAGGTTAAGTGCTACATGCTGCCCTTGATGCCAGCTGCTCAAACTTACCAGTTTTTATAGGAGAGAGATGATGCTATCTTTTTTCATAAAGATTTACAGTCTTGGAAACTTTAAGGAGTAGCTCTACTCTCTCCTATATAGGATTGCTATGAGCAAAACTCTATATGATAGCAGTTGGTGAGTTTACTGTCTACCAACAAGAACTCTGAGCTGTAACTCTTTCCTCTTACATTTAAACAGAAGAAGGATTCTTTGAGTGGTTTGAAGAAACAGACAGGAGGAGCTTCCAGCAAGACTGTAACTGAGTAAAATATACCAGAGGGATGGACACTGAAGCAATTAGTGCAGGAGAACTGCTGAGGGCATTCCACATTGCCAGGCTGCAGGAGGGGCATCCTTAACATAAGCAGACACAGAACCACTAGGTTTTGAGGAGCTGGGGGCTTTTGGCTTACAACAATGGGTTTAACCTTAGCCTTGCCACTGTCTCCACAGGAGCTGGGATCTTTTGGAGCTGCCACAAAGGGTTTATCTCAACACAGCCAGAGCTGGCCGAACCTTAGGGCAGGGTTTAAATCCCTCCAGTCCCAAGGTTAGGGATCAGGGCTCAGCTATTTTGTTACTTTTGTTTCCCTTTCTTGTCTCTTTCCCTCCATGATCTCAGCGGGTTCAGGTTTTTTCCTTTTTTTCTCTTTATGTTACTTTTTCACTTCCCTTTTTCTCACATGCCACTTCCAACTTCCAGGCCACTCCCCTTAGCCTAGGGAATTTACGCCTGCCCTCCACCCAGCTGGAAGAGCTCCAGCCTCTATTGCTTAACCTGAGGCTAAGGAAAGACCGCCCATCTCCCTCTGGGGAAATTTTTTCCCCACTTTCTACTTGGGGAACTTGCCCACCTTCTTGGGGAAGGGGCAAATCCTACCTGTGTGGCTGGCGGAGCTCCTACCAATCCTCTGTGGTTCCACATGACTGAGGAAACTTCCACCTGGTGTAGTGCTTCACATGGCCTAAGGCAGCTCGGCCAACACTCACCAATGCTCCATCCAGTTATGGAAACCTTTCCCCAATGTCTGCAGTGATCTAGTTGACCAGGGCAAGTCTACCACCATTTATGGTGATCTACAGCAACATGGGCACACCCACATGCCTTCTGTGTCACTTTCATTGCAGCAGGCAACCCCACATGCCCTATGAGACACCCAAACCTGTCGTGGGCCACACCATCATTGCTTCTGGTAAGATCACCCATGCACCATCTTCGTGGATCCAAAAGTACCCAACCAATGTCTCCTGAGAAGACCATCCAACTTGCTCTCCAAATAACAGAATACTGGTTGGCTAGGGAATGAATGAATCCACAGGAGGATAAAGTGGTAGGCCACTTCCACTGTGCAATTAGCTGCAAGAAGTTCAAAGCAGCATTTCTATGAGTCTCCCAGGGAATTCAGTGCTCTTCGACTGGAAAATGGCACTTGGATCCTCTAAAACAATGCAACTTAAAGAACAATTGGCTTAGAGTCATATAGGACACAAGGGAAACAATATAAGAAAAGGATGGAATGATAAAGAAGATAATGATGATATACCACAGAAAAATACAAGAGTTTAGGGACAAGATAACAAAAACCAGTAGCCTACTCACAGATTTTGCAAACTGACTGGAGGTGTGGGAGAACCTCACTAGTGACCTAGAGGACAGCCAAGAAGTCTTCAACAAATGTGAACAAAAATCTAATAAGATCATCTGAGAAGTTGAAGAAAACCTAAGATGTATGTCTAATGCTATGAAGAGGAACATCAGAATAATTGGATTAACGAAGGAGGACACAACAAAGAGGTCATTTGCAAAAACAGTGAAAGAATTCTTGGAGGAAAACTTCCCCATCTCAATCAATGAAAACCAGGCAGACATTAAGGAGGCTGAAAGAGCATCAGCTAGACTGAATCCAAAGAAGAAGTTACCAAGGCACGTAATTAATCTACCCAACATTGAGGAAAACGAAGAACAAGAAATCACATATAAAGTTTCCCAAATAAGAATATGCTCACAGCTATCACCTGCCAAGATGAAGAAGAAGAGAGAGTGGAGTAGCATATTTCAAACATTGAAGGAATTTAAGGCAGATCCAGGAATACGCTATCCAGTCAAATTATCTGTCAAGACATATGGAGATATGAGTCTTCCCAGACAAGGAAAATCTCAAAGAATATGTTAAAAGAAACCCAGACCTACCCTAAATCCTTGCTGACCCAATATGGGTAGACAAACAGCACTCACTGAGCACAAATAAGAGAATGCCAAATAGAACAACTCCAATAAAGAGAAAACAGCCTTCAAAATAGTATAGGCTTAAGGGTGTAAAGAACTCAAGAATGAAACACAAACACACACAACACATTGATAAGAAAGGAAGGTAGGAAAGTACCCAACACAAAACATATATGATGTCACAGAATCCACAGATGGATGTAATAACCCTGAATATCAATGGTTTGAACTTAGACATTAAACAACTGAGACTAGCAGACTCACGTAGAAAACACAACCCATCAATCTGCTGCCTACAGTAGACATATCTCAAGACTACAGATAAAAATTAGCTGAGAATCAGAGGCTGGTAAAAAAAAAACATACCAAGCAAACAGCAATTCAAAAAAATTGGGAGTTGATATCCTAATCTTGGATAAAATTGACCTAAGAGTATAAACCATAAAAAGATATAAGGAGGACACTATATAATGCTCAAGGGAACAATAGAGCATTTAAAACATTTTAAGCATATACTTCCCCAACAAGAAATCTGCTGACTACATCAACCCAAACTCCAAAAGAAGAAAAAAGAAATCCAAGGGTCAACAATTTTAGTAAGTGACTTTCTCTCTGAGAAAGACAGATCACAGGAAAGAAACTCAGCAAGAGGGTTAGAGATCTATACACCACAATTGGACAATTTGAACTGATACATATTTACAGAGTTCTTCACCCAAATGAAAAAAAAAATCACATTGTTTTCATGCCCACATGGCACATCCTCAAATATAGACCACATGCTGGGACATAAGATGAGTCTGCATAAGTTTAAGTAAATTGATGTCATAGAGACTTCTCTCTCTGACCACTGTGGCATAAGACTGGAAATCAACAAAAGGAAGATGAAGAAAACAAAGGCAAATAATTGGAGGATGAATAATTCTCTATTGATATTGCCAAGATAAGAGATGAAATTAGGAATTTCCTAGAAACCAATGAGAATAAGAGCATGACATACTAAAACTTATGGGACACAACAAAAGCAGTTATCAGAGGAAGTTTGATAGCAATACATGTGCACACACATAAAAAGAGAGCCTAGTGATTGATATACTAACACAAAATTTATAGCAACTACAGCAAAGTCAATAGGATAGTCCTACTAATAGCAAGAGAAAAGAAATAATAGAAATCAGGGCCGAGATTCAGGAGAGGGAAAATAAGAAACATTTGAAAAATTAATTCTGCTTAAAGTTGGTTCTTTGAAAGGATAAATAGAATCAACAGATTGCTGGCAATCCTAACCCAAGAATGGAAGAAACAAATTTAAATTGCAAGTATGAGGGATGAAAAAGGGGACATTACAACAGACTTTAATGAAATCAAAAGGACAATTACACAGTACTTCAAAGGACTGTACTCCAATGAATTCAACAGATTGGAAGACATGGACAGATTCTTGGAAAAACAATCCCTCCCTACACTATCCCTGATGGATGTCAAGAATCTCAAGAGACCTATAGCAATAGAAGAAATAGACAGTTATCAAAGGATTACCAAAAAGCAAAACAAAACAAAAAACCCTGCATCAGATGACTTCACAGGGGAATTCTACCAAGCACTCATGGAAGAATGGACACCAATTCTATACAAACTCTTCCAGAACATAGGAAAAGAAGGCTAACTCTGTACCCTTTCTATGAAGCTAGTATAACTCTGACACTTAAACCAGGCAAGGATTCCACAAGAATCAAGAACTACAGACCAATAAATATCCCAAGTGAATAGCAATGAAAAAATTCTTAACAAAATATTGGCCAATAGAATACAAAATTATACAAAACAAATAAATCCCCATGATCAAGTAAGATGGTTCAACATATGAAAGACTATTAGTATCGTTTACCATTTTGATATGAAAAATTGAGAGATGTGGAAAAAGCATTCAACAGTTACTGAAACCAATGCCTGTTTAAGACACTCAAGATGACAGGAAAATTCCTTAGTATAATATATGCTAGGTATGAACAATCAACAGCCAACATGGTAGTCAATGGAGAAAAGGCAAAAGCAATCCCACGGAAAAAGGGGACCAGACAAGGATACCCCTTGCCCCCATGTTTATTTAACACTATACTGGAGGACTTAGCTAACAGTATAAAACAAAGAAAAGACAACAAAGGTATTTGCCTGGGTAAGGTAGAAGTGAAACTGTTGCTATTTGCATGTATGATTTTTTATTTGGAAAATTCCAAAGTTGTATAAGAGGAGTACTGGAAGCAATAGAAGAATATGGCAGATTAGCAGGACACAATATCAATAAATAATGGCCTATTGGACTGCTATACACTTCAGACAGGACCACAGAAGAGGAGAAAAGGTGGTTTGATTCACAATAGCCAAGAACGAAAATGAAATATCTAGGGATATACCTGACTTAAAGAACAAAAGATTTATATGAGGAAAATTACAGAACACTATTACAAAAAACCAAGAATGACCTCAACAAATCAAAGAATGTCCTATGCTCATGAATTCGAAAGTAAAGATGTCAGTTCTGTCCAAGCCACTATATAAGTTTAATGCAATCCCAATACAATTACCATCGTCCTTCTTTATGGAATTGGAAAAATTGATTACTAGCTTCATATAGAGAGGGAAGAATCCCAGAATTAGCAGGGAACTCCTCAAGAAGAAGGACAGAGTGGGAGGGTTTTCTTTTCCTGATTTTGGCAAATAATATACAACCACAGTGGTAGAAACCGCAAGGAATTGACATAATGACAGATACTCAGTCCAATGGAAAAGAACTGAAAACCCAGAAATAAAATCATCAGCATACAGACAACTAATCTTTGATAAGGGCCCACAAAATATCAAATTGGAAGCAGATGTCTTCTTCAAGTAGGCTGGGTAAAATGAATATCAAACTGTAGGAAAATGAGGCAAAACCCTTATCTCACTCCATGCACAAAAATTAATTCAAGTTGAATCACAGACCTTAAGGTAAACCCCCAAACTATTAAGGCCATCAGTGAGGAATTGGGACAAACCTGAGAACTTTGGCATAGGGAATAATATATAAGCTATCAGAAATAGAAAAGGACACAAATACAGATGAGTCACAAATTGACAAGTGGGATATACTGAAGATAAAATACCCATGTTCATTGAAAGAATTCACCGAGAGAGTAATAGGAAAGTCCACACACTGGGAAAACATCCCTATCAATGACACACCAGACAAAGGCCTTATTACTAAAATCTGCAATACTCTGCTAACTCACAAGGAGAAAAGAAAAAACACTAATTTCTCATGGAGCAGGCGGGCAAAGGATCTGAACAGAAGTTTCACAAGGGCAGAAATCTGAATGGCCCATACACATATGAGAAAATGTTCCTGATCATTATGCATAAGAGAAATTCAAACTAAAACGAGATACCACCTAACACCTTCAAAGATAGCCCAATTCAAAGTAAAAAAAGCAACAAGCATTGGAGAGGCTGTGGTGAGATCGGGACTCTCACCCACTTCTCATGGACCTGTAGATATGTACACCTACTGTGTTTGTCCATGTAGACTAGAGAAATAAATTCATAAGCATGCATATGTGTATAAGAAAGAGATAAAAAAAGAAAGAGGTTTATATACAAGAGCAATTGAACATTGAGAAAACATCCCGGCCCAGTTCAGCCCAAGGTCATAAGTCCGATATTAACTCATATGTCTGACACCAATCTATAAATCCTCTTCAGATTCAGGAAGCATATGCAATGACACCAGGAAAATCACAGGCCAGTGGGTGCAGTCTTGTGTATCCAGTGGTGGTAGTAGCATCTCAGTGCTGGGAGGGGTCTCCTCGTGACTCCTCCAATTTCCAGGGCTCAGAGTCTATCAGAATGCTGTCATATGTCTTGTCAGCTGCAATGCGTCCCAGGAATTGAGCTGAGAGATAGTGCCTCCTCCTTCAAGAAGGAATGACCACATTTCCCAGAATTCTCAGGAGAAGGCCATGCCCACACAGAAGTCTCATTGGCTATCTCCAGATTGACAAGCTAGATGCCACCCCTACACTTTCAATCCTTGACACCAGATTAGGTTGCTGCCACAGCCACTATGGAAATTGATTTGGCGATATCTAAAATGGATGGAAATTGAGATACCATATGACCTAGCAGTTCCCCTACTGGGCATGTACCCAGAAGAAGCAAGAAACCATGGCTAGACCTGTAGCCCGGACCTGTGCTCCAATATTTATCACAGTACAGTTCACAATTGCAAGGAGTTGGAAACAACCCAAATTTCCATTAACGGATGAATGAATTAAAAAACTGTTGTACATACATACAGTGGAATACTATGCATTCCTAAAAAGCAATGATGTACGCATGAAGCACATCACGGTATGCGAAAGAAATGGAGGAAATTATGTTAAGTGAAGTAATTCAAGCACAACATGAGTCTGCTTAAATAAGCTTAAAAATGCAAAAGTGACATAGGGATAAAGCTACTGTATACAAACATTCCTAGGGTGAGGCCCAGGTAATATGGCAGGGGCCAGGCTAGATCCAGAGTTACACATGGTTGCCAATTAAAAAGGTTGGCGTAAAAAGGGGAAAAAAAAAAGACATGGACATCAGGGGAACAGAAACCTAACCCACCCAAGGAGAGGGTATTGCTAATATCTGCACAGGGAAAGTGAGACCAGACTTCAACTCAGTGCTCCAAGACGTGAATGCAACATACCTGCCTGAAGTAGGGAACCAATAGAAAGGTCTGAGGGGCCGGCCACAATGCCATTTACGTGGACAGCCCGCACTCCCTGCAGAAGAATTCACTTCAGAGGACAGCAATGAAGCTACAGCTCAGGGAGAGGGATATGTCTGATCAGAGCACACAGGCAAATAAAGGGAGAGCAAGAGAGTGTACCACATCCTGGCCCACCAAACCCTGAGGACAATATTCCTGCTCAGAGCAGCCAAGGCACAGAGAGGACCATGGAGCTGACCCCACGAGGAGACACGATGTCGCTTGCCGACCCATAGTGCTACAGGGACAACACTGAATATGACACAGGGCAGGAATTGTGCCCGATCAGACTCTACCACACTGAGGCACAACACGAAGGGTGTGCAATAGATCAGCAAGGGGAACAGAGCAAGGAAGTTCTGAGGGAATACCAAGAATAGACTTTGAGTTCAGGGTGTGGAACCCCATCAGATTTGACCAGAAAACACTCCTTTATGTCAACAAATAGCTCTTGAACTATTTATAGACACTCCCCCCCCCATTGGTTCATTTTTGTTTGTTGTTGTTTTGGGTTGCTTTTTGTTGCTTTGATTTGCTCTGTCTTTTTTTGTTGTTCATTTTATTATCTCTGGATGTGTATCTAGATAAGATAGTTGGGATAAACAAACTGCAGTAGAAAATAATGGAACCTACGGTTCTGGGGGGTCATGGGAGAGATGGAGGTAGGGGAAAGGAAGAGGGTGCTAATAAATGCAGGGGCAAGGGAATACCAAGTGATCTATAATCGATGGTGAGGAGAGTGTAGGAGAACTGGTAGGCTTTGATCAAGGGCAATGTAACCAAGAGCAATTACTGAAACCCGAATGAAGGCTGAACATGATAATGGGACAAGAAGAAAGTAGAAAGAAATAGAGGAAAGAACTAGGAGGCAAAGGACATTTATAGCGGTTTAAAGACAGGCATGTGCATATGTAAATATATTTTTGTATTAGGATGGGGAAATAGATCTATGTGCATATATTTATAGGGTGGGATTAAGGTAGCAGATGGACATTGTGTCTCTACTCAAGTACTCCTTCAATGTAAGAACACTTTGTTCTATTAAATTGTCATTCCATGTCACCTTCTCTACACAATCACTGAAGACAACGACAAAGTGCATAAGCAAATGAGGTGAAGAAGATATAGGGTCTGGGGTCTTAAAGGCATAAAGGTAAACAAGCGGACATCTAGCTGAGAAGCAACAAAGTTCACATGGAAAAGCACACCAGCCTGTGTGACCATGAGGTGGCGACAAGGTTAGGTGTCAGGTATTAAAGAACAAATAAATCATGTCATGTGAATGAGGGGGAGAGCAGATTGGAAACCCAAAGTCCATCTGTAGGTAACTGGACATGCCCTTGCCAAAGGACCACAGGGAGGAGATGAGCCACTCAGTGCAGTGTAGTAACAACGAAACATTTAAAAAAATGTAAATCACTTTCCTCTAGTTCTTTAATGCCTCCTTTCCCCATTATTATGATCCCAATTCTACTTTACAAATCTGACCTGACCAGAGCATGTATATGGCACAGATAAGAGCTGGAAACATAGGGAATCCAGGACAAGTAAACCCCTTAGGACCAATAATGAGAGTAGTGATACCAGGAGGGGAAGGGGAAGAAGGGGCCATTCACAATGATCTACATATAACCCCCTCCCTGGGGAATGGACAACAGAAAAATGAGTAAAGTGAGACATCCTACAATAAAAGACATGAAAAATGATAGCAATTTACAAATTATAAAAGGTTTATGAGGGAGGGAATTTGGGGGAGGGAGGGAGAAAATGAGGAGCTGATACCAAGGGCTCAAGTAAAAAGCAAATGTTTTGAGAATGATGATGGCAACAAATGTGCAATTGTGGTTGACACTATGGATATATGAGTGGATTGTGATAAGAACTGTATGAACCACCAATAAAATGATTAAAAAATAGAACATATAGGACTTGCTAATACTTCAAAATTGCACAATTTTGTCTATTTATGAAAAGTCATAAAAAAAGAAAAGTCATACATTGAAAATTTGCATGTCTCTAAGTCCTCTGGTCTAAAGAAGCACATAAAGAACTAAGCAAATAAGCAGCAAAGCCCACATGGAAGAAACACACTAGTATGTGTCATCACAGGGGGCTGAAGGGAGCAGATATCAAGCATTAAAGAACAAGAATCACATCACTATGAATTGAGGGGAGAGGAGAGTGGGGACCCAAGGCCCACCTGTGGGTAGTTGGACATCCTCTCACAGGGAGTCTTGGGGAGGAGACAGGCCAGTCAAGGTGCAGTGAGGTGGTGATGAAACATGCAACTTTTCTCTAGTTCCTGAAGGATTCCTCTCCCCAATTGTCATGGTCCCAGTTCTACCTTACAAATCCAGCTGGAATGGAGGAGGTACACTTGTAGAAATGGGAAATGGAAATGTGGGGAACCCAGGACAGTTGAACCCCTTGGGGCCAGGAGTAGGAGTGGAGCTACTGGATGGGTGGAGGAAAAGTGGGAGTCAACTTCGGGGATCTACACATAACCTCCTATCGGGGGAACAGACATTGGTGGAGAGGGTGAGGGGAGACATTGGGCAGTGTAAGTTATGATAAAACAATAATAATTTATAGAGTATTGAGGATTGGTGGGGGAGTGGGGAGCAAGGATGGAGGGGAAGGGATGTGAGGCTGATGTCAGGACCTTGTGGAAAGGTAGAGGTTTGGAGAATGATGGCAGCAGCAGGCATGTGAAGAAACGTGACATAATATATATATATTTATGTATTGTGAGAAACTATGTATGAACCCCCCAATAAAATGATTTAAAAAGAAACAAACAAAAAGAACTAAGTAAACATAATGACAAAAATATTTCTCCCCAAGAAATCTGACTCCTTCTCTGATTTATTTTTAAAAGTGTAAGCTAAATGTATAGTACACATTTTAATATACAAATGTTTAGTAAAACCTGTTATTGTACACATGCACATACACACAAATAGGAATTTAATGAAATTCATATTGGTATTAGATCAAGAAACTAGCTATTATATGTGAAAATAATTCTCTAAATCTATAAATCAAGCATAATTTACTTTTACATACATGAAGAGTTGCACTTTAAATATTGAGTTCTAGGATATTTGACTCATTTACAGGTTTTAAAAATGTACAAGTGCATATTTCAAACTGTGTCCAATAAAGTCTAAAAGAGGTCACACAATAAGTGTCAAAATTCTATGTAGGAAAACACAATATAAGTTTAATTTTAGTAGCATATTCAACTGATGGGATCTTTGGTTTAAATAAAATATGATATCAAGAATTATTGTGAGACAGATAAGTTCATGTATAAAATAATTTAGAATAGGATTAAACTTTAATAAAAACTAAAAAAACCCAACAGTTCTTATATTAAACCAAAAACCAGTGATAACACCTTGGAATAGGAGTGTATCATTAATAATGACAAACCTTAATTATGATACAATTTACAAGTAACATTCTTTTCTACTTACATGAGAGTCACGTTTGAAGAAACTGATGGGACAACTTTCAAATTGGCTTCATCGCATCTAAGCTCTAGTCCTTGGCAAAGACACTGCACAGGCACAGAGCCAACCACTGAATAAAGAAGAGGGTGTAACAGTGACCACAGGTGGACCGGTGAGAAGAGGGCAACAAGAAGAAAAAATGAAGAGGTACAAGACAATTATTTAGTACAAAATTGTGGCATGGCTCACCTAAAATATTGGGCAATACTTTTTCATAATGGCTTTAAAGTTTGATCTTGACTCTACCTTATAATGATGCTAGAGAATTAAGATTTGGAAAGAGACTTTTACTAAGGCATGCTTTTTGTGTTGTTTCCTTTTTTAAAGTAACAGGTCACTCTTCTCTATTTGATTAAAAATGAATGACTCATTTTTTTCTTACCTTATGGGAGTAGCTATGTCCGAGGCTGACCTTATTATACCTGTGATGAAATTTTATGTTCACATTAGGGTCATTATTTAAAAGCAAAGCTTTATTAATGACATACGTCAAAATAACGTCTGATTATTTTTGAATAATGAGAGAAAAGACCTAGACACTATTGTTTTAGTAAAGTTTCTTTCCCTCTTGTTACTTAATAATAAGAGTTCTTCAAAAGAACTTTAATGGGCTTGCAACTTTCTGATTTTATTTTATATCAAGGATTATTGTGAGACAGATAAGTTCATGGATAAAATAATTTAGAATAGGATTAAACTTTAATGGAGGAGTGTTTATGGAGGAGTGTTTATGGAGGAGTGTAAGGATATATGAAACTTGTTTTATGGAGCAATAATTTCTTTGCACACTCTTGGGTTCTAGAACAAGATGATGCCTTTGTTTATTTTATGGCGAGTCTTAGAAATGATGTATCCGTGGAGAATTGATTCCAGGATGATGGCCCCAACCCCAAATAAGGGGATACATGTTTGCATGTATTTGCATAATATCTATGCATAATTTCGCATGCATTTTAACCATTTTTAGTTACTTATAATACCTAATACAATTCAAATGATATGCAAATAGCAATTTATTCTCCCTCTTAGCCTCTGAGCGATTGCTTTGACCATTAGTTTTCTTTTAGTTGCTTCTCCTCCCCTCCACATATTTTCAACCAACATTGTTTGAATCCAGGGATGTGGAATCAATAAGGAGAGTCAACTATACATTAGAGAATATCAGCGATATTAAAGAGTGTAACTCAAATCAACTCACTGTCCTTGAGTCAATTCAGACTCAGAGTGACCCTAACTAGGCAGGGTAGGACTGCTCCTGAAATTTGAGACTATGACTCTTTATAAGAGGAGTAAGCCCATCTTTCTCCCCAAAACTTTATAAAGAGATTATTAATTACCCCACAAGGAATGCTTCTCCCTTACATTTACTTCTGGAGTCTACACTACTGGTGTGTAGATTCAAATATCTACAGGAGTTAGGCAGGTGACACAAAAGAGAGAGGAGATTGCTTCAGGTACAAATCTCAATCTCCTACACACTGTTGCACAGAGTATGGACATTTGTGGTCAAGCACACCAACTTTTTAAAGGCCAGAAATATAGGAAAAAGTACTTACTTATTTAAAAATAATGATAGATAATTTAAAATATTTGAAAACTTTATAGAACAAACAAAACTTTGGGAGAGAATGCTCTGTATATAGGCTTCCAGTTTTTGCCTTTACACTAAAATCTTCCAAGAGTACCCACTTGTATCCATGGTGAAATAGAGACCCTTTTGACTGACCAGTGGCATGTCTGTTAATGAGTATGAGCGATTTCAGCCTGGGAGCTAATCAAGTGCCTCTTTGCTCAGATGGTGGGGAGCAGGTGTGTTTTCTCTCCTCTTAGTTTTCTGCACTCTCTTCACCAGGGCTATAAAATCAAGAACAGGCTTTAAGTTTTATGTGAACAGAGTATCTGCCAAGACCTTTAAAATAGCTTTGTAGTTTTTACGTATCCATTTTGGCACTGTAATTTTGAGCACTAATAGTGTTCCTTTAAATTTAGCTTATGTCTAATATGTTAATGTCTGTCATGCTGTGGGCATGGTATGGTGGGTACTTGGAAGGAAGAGGAAGGCCTGGAGGGCAGTAAGAGGAAGAGGAGGACTGACACTAATGATAGAATGCACTATACATTTTCCTAGACTGCTTTAAAAGGATTCCTACATATCCAGGATGGGTGGATCTATAGAGATTGTAACTGGTTTCTTGGGACTATGGCAGGGAAGTTTGGGAGGAAATTCGAAGCTAACAAGGAGTGTGAACAAAAAGAAAATGTTCTAAACTTGATTGTGGTAATGATCATACAACTCATATTGATATGATTGTATTATTGAATTGTATAATATGTTGATTATGACCTAAATTGTTTTAATACAAAGCAAGTTAATTAAGCGAATGAACACAAATGAGTGGGAGTAGCCCTGGGGGTCAGATAAAAATAGATAACCTGCTTCATGTGCATATCTCTAAGGACCTGAGAAAGAGAAACTGAAGAGATCATTCCCTGTAACCATCAAAGGGAGAAAGACTTCCCCTAAAGCTACTGTCCTGAATTCAGAATATTGGCTTCCAAACTATGACCAAAATAAATTTTAATTTGTTAAACCACTCTCTTCCAATATTTCCGTTACGGAAGCACTACATAATTAAGGCAGTGTACAATCCGTCGATTAATCTGGTGACCTCTAGTGGTGAAATTAGGAGCAATAATTCTTACCAAATTTTGTGGATTTTAAAAATTCTCCCATTTTAAGCATTGCTAGTGTTTGTTAATAGAAGATACTATATTTTCACATTTCTGTTCTTGAGAAAATATTTGATAAGTGTGAACTCATCACATTCTTTTATCCATTCAAAAATGATTGTAGGCCACCCTTATTAGTTACATTTAAATTCCTATAATTTGAGTTAAATAGCATAAGAATAGAAAATTTAAGTTTAATTTCAAAGTGTGCATTACACTTTCTATTAATTTTTGCACAAAGTTTGAAAACTGTATCAAATTACATATTATACTTTATAATAATTATCTTTGAAAAACTATTTAAAATTAAGCAACTTATTCTTTAGTAAATCTGATAAATTTCTATTACATATTTTGATATATAATCTACATAGGTATATATTCTATCCTGCAGCTTGACTTCTCGTACATAAATGTCCTTGTGAAAATTTCCTTCCATAGCTTGGCACCAGGAAGTTTGATGATTAGATCTGTTTTCTCTCCTACATTCATTTACCATATTTTTTCAGACCATAAGATGCACCTGATCATAAGAGGCACCCAGTTTGTAGAGCAGGAAAACAAGAAAAAATATTCCGAACCAAATAGTACCAATATAGTAAAATATTTACTAAAATAAAGCAAAATATGGTACTATTTAAAAGTGCAAAGTCAACAGTGGTGTTGAAAGCCATCATCACTTTCATTAACAAAAGAGGGGAGACTTGCACTGTGCCCATCCAGTGACCTGACTGACAATGAGATGCCAGGAGGCAGGACTTCCCTGGAACACATACAGCAATCCACAGCATGCAAACAGTAGGAGCAGGGGCCATAAACAAATGTCCTGAGATACCACACCTTCAGACCATTAGATGCACCCTCACTTCCCTCCCACTTTTGGGAAAAAAAGTGCATCTTATGGTCAGACAAATACAATATTTATTTCTGTTTTTATAAACCAGAGTTTAAAAATGATGTAGCCCATTATATGTCTTTTTGACAGAATGACTACAAGCTTCAAAAGCTCAGCATGTAGAGGCTGGCTTTTCTCAGTGATGATTTCCTTTATAGTCGTGTATCCATATTTATTATTATATGTATTTCCTCCCTTAATTTCTGTTCTTCTCCATTAGTTAGTTGGCTTTGGCCTTTTATACCATACTAGTGGTTAAAGTTGACCAGCAATCGAAATGTATCTAAAATCCTTTTGGGAATAAGATAGTTTATAAAAAATTTAATAAATATTTTAGAAATAAATATAACATGACATATTAAAAAGAAATAATACTTTTTGAGAGAATACATCTTTCTACTTCATATTTAATTTTACATTAGCAGTTAAATTATATCAGCTAACTTAGTTTTCCTCAAGAGCTTTTGATTTTTCAATGATCACATAATCTCACCACCAGGATCTTGGAGATAGGTAAAGTAGAGATTCATATGAGAAGCATGTATTATTTCCTTAAACTGGGGTTATTAATAGTTTTGCTAATTTAAAAATTTCATTTATGTAGTTAAGACAGAAAATTTACAAAAACACAAAATATCTGGACTTTATAGTAGAAAAACATGGAGTAATGTTTCCTCCCCTTACTTCCTGCTTTTAAACAAGAGTTTAAAAAACTAGGGTCCCAAATTTAAGTCCAAGGCACTGATTCATGCTTGAGTACTTTATAGGAATAGGCAAAGTTCATTTAAAAGACATTCCTTTTAATGTCTTTCAAAATAGTATAGAGTTAGCACGCAGGTTATGGTTTGCCAATCTCTCCCACTCCAAACCCCATCAGTCATTTAAAAAGTAGGTTTTAGCTAGATGCCTAAGGACAGCAATTTGTTATCAAAAAGGCTTTGTTGTTCTGAAATCCAGCTCAGTTCCCTAAGTAGTTTTCTTTTGGAAATATTAAGAGCTGAAAACCTTTTAAAAGTGAAAGTCTTTCCAGGCTTCTACTTTTACAGCTTTCTTTACATCAAAATTCATAAGATGTTAGCGATTGTGTGCAGGGCATCAATACTGAGACCCTGCCTGACTGACTTGGATTCATTTTCTTCCCAGGAATACTTGAGTGGCATGCTTCTTTTACACTTTCAGTCTCTAAGTCATTTTAAAATAAAATTCCTCTATCAGATAATGATTCTTATTAATACTGAGATTTTCAACTAAAAAGCTATAACTATCTTTAGGAAACTGAATTGAACATCCAAATATATGAAGCTTAATTATGATCTCCTGGAGAAGGTAGTTCACATCTCTGGTTACTTACAGCAGTCTAAGAGGTTTTCCTCTGTGGAATGAACTGTGTAGACCTTTGCAAAATATTTGTCAAATTGTTCAGACCATCCATTGTTGTCTCCTGAAATAAAAAAACCAACGAGACAACCAAAAATGAAGAGAAGCATTATGATGTTAAGGTGAAAACAGAAGCCTGATTGAAAAAGGGACAGTGATCCCCCAACTCATAACGAGAAAAATCATCTGAGCACTTTTCCCAAATATGAATTGCTGAGTTCTCCATCTAGAGACTCTGATTTCATAAGCACAGGATGGGAATCCCTATTTTTTTTTTTAGCAATTTTTTTCAGTAAGAAGAATTTGGACCACACTTTGAGAAGCAGTACTGTAAGCATACTAAAATACATGACATCATTTGAAGCATGACAATTTTTGTTTGATACACATTTCTAAAATTTTACAGCAGTACTTTCCCTTCATAATTCATAACATTTATTTTCTATAGCTCATGTATGCTGGTGGAACTGCTAGGTAACATGAGACTGCTAAGCTCATGGTTGGCGGTTCAAAGCTATGAGCTGTTCTTCAGGAGAGAGGGGATATTTATGACCTCAGGAACCCTAAGAGTTTCTGACTTCTGACTGCTATGAGCCAGAAGTGACTTTCTCACAGAAATGTGTTTTAACTCCTAAAAGATGGTGGTCTCTACTCCTGGGGCAATAGACAAAGACTCAGGAAAACATGTTGGCAAGACTAAGAGCCTATATGAACCATGGGCTGAGACACGAAGACCTAGATCATGCCAAACCATCACTATCCAATGCTCTGAGCCAGAATACAATAAATGGATCATGAAGGGATGGAAGAAAACCATGCAATATGTTGTTGCCAGGTGCCATGGAGTCAATTCCGATCCACAGCGACCCTGTCACAACAGAACCAACTCAGTCACGCTTCTGCGCCAGCCGTACAACTGCTCCTATGCCTGACCTCAGTGATGCAGCCATGGTGCCACCTTATCTCATAGTGGTCCTCCCTGTTTCCACTGCTTCTCCTTCACCAAGCATGATGGCCTTCTCCAGGGACTGGCCTCTTCCTACAATGTCTTGCCATCCTTGCTTCCAGAAGGACTCTGGCCATACTTCTTTCAAGACAGGCCAGTTTGTCTTTTTAGCAGTTAATAGTACTTTCAATATCAGTTCCCAACACCACTGTTCAAATATATCAACACTTCTTTGGTCTTCCTTATTCAGTGCCCACATCACATGCATATGAAGCAACAGAAAGGACCAGACTTAGGCCAGGTGCACCTAAGTCCTCAATGTTTTGAAGCTATGCTTACAACAAACCTTAGTTAACAGTTCAAAAGGATATAGACTAGAGGTTTCTTAAGACTACTACCCTGAGGGACTCTTTAAAGCAAGGGTGCTAACACTTTTGTGGGCTACTTATAAAATGGAGTACCCGAGGGAGTATCAAGGGTATACTTTGGAACCAGGATGTGGTACCCCATTGGACTCAACTGGGGGACACTCCTGGAGGTTAAGGAACAGACCTTGAACTATTTACAGGCTTTTATTTTGTGTGTATATATATATATAAAACATATATATATATATATATACAACACACACATATGTACACACATATATATGTGACATGTTTTTTTTGTTATCATTGTTTTATTTTCTTTGATTGCTTCATCTTAGGATACCTACTTTTTTTCTAGCACATATTGTTATCTCTGTAGGTTTCTCTCAATAAGACAGGCTGGATGAATGTCTGGAGGAGAAAATAACGGAACTGATGGTTCCAGGGACAGGGGTGGAGTTCGGGGGTGGTGGTGGGCATGGGAGAGGGGGAGGAGGGGAAAAGGAAGTGGAGTTGACAAACCCAAGGATAAGGGAACAACAAGCGATTCAAAATCAGTGAGAGGCCAGATAGAGATTGAGCAAGAGTAATGCAACAGAGAAAAATTACTGAAATCCGATAGTGGGACAGGAGGAAAATAAAATAAAATAGAGGAAAGAACTGGGGGGTAAAAGGCATTTGTAGAGGTCAAAACACAGGCATGTACATAAGTGAATATATTTATATTTGATGATGGAGAAATAGATCTATGTGCATACACTTATAGGGTTAGTATTAAGACAGCAGATGGGCATTGGACATCTGACACTGACTTTAACTATACCCATGGCTTCAACTCTTTAAGAATTTTCTAATTATCACTCCAAAGCATACTTTTCTATTACGTAATGTGAATTCAGCTGCTTATAGGTACTTCAAAGCCAACATTTCCTAATTAGAACTCATTATCCTTCCCTATATAAAACTTGCTGCTACTACTAAAGCCCCTGGATTGTGGGATGGTCTCTTTAAATGTCAAATTGCACATAGCAGAAGCATGTTCTTACTGGCATATGCTCATATCTGATAGAGCATAATTTGTGCAATTACTTTATTATTTTTCTTCTGCTCATTACTCCTCCATGATGGTACATTTGGGAAAGGAAAGATAATTCAATGTAAATATATACATACTTGTAAAATTGAATTCCTTTTGAAGTCCCACTAAAAATGAAATATTACAAAGAATATTATTTAAGCATTGTAGTTATAACACTATCCCTCCTTTAGAATTTCTCACTTGTTTCAAAGATTTTTTATTATTAAAGAGGATTTAAAATTAACAAAAGTAGAAAAGCACTATAGCAATATCCTAGTTCAGAGGTGAGAGCTGAGTTTTACTGCCCACAGACTATTCCATGAGACACCAGGAAGGTATTTAATAATGCATGGACAAGAGACTTGACTGCAGAGACCTCCAATACTAGTGTCCTTTTTAATATTTAGAACCTGGATACACTCATGTGTTTTGGTTGGAAGAAGAGAGGTAGAAGTCATTTTTCTGCAGCCCTGTCTGAAGCAAAGATAGAAATGTTAAGAAGCCATGGGGGCTGTGGTAGAGAGGAACTCACTATTCCAGGTATTACCAGCTTTGTTGATATCAAGAAGCAGTTGTGAATGAAACATGAAGATTTTGGCAGTAGGGACAGCAGCAGTGTCTCCGTTTCCAGGTTGAAGTGGTGGTGGTGGTGTGCTCTTGATTTAATAGCTCCAATGGAGACCCTGCTGATGTCCATTCTTTCTCCTCTTCTAAGTATCTGATCCCTCTGAAAACATACATGGAATGCTTTCTCTTTTGCTAAACCCCAATAAGCGTACAGGTAATTTGAATTACTTGATTAAAATGTGGTTTCAATATGGAAGGACATTCGATTCATTTTAAGGGCTCAGAAAGAAGCCCACCAAAGCAATGCCTTTGTTTTCCTGAGTGCATGAGCTTCCACCTTTTGCCAGTCTCTGCTAGGGCATGAGACATCTCCTTGAGGAAAATCTCTCTGTCCCATTCTACATCTGTAGACACTTTATTGGCTTTGCTTCTGTAAGGCACATACCAGTGATTTTTGAAGATGGCATAGGACCAGGCAACATTTTTTTCAGTTACACTTGCAGTCACCATGAGTAGACGCTGGCAACCAGCAACATGTACCTAAAAGGAATATTAGTTAACCTTGGAGAGAAATGAAGTTCTGGTACAATCTATGAGATGGATAAACCTTGCGCTGAGTGGAAGAACTCAGATACAAAAGCACAAATATTGGATTGCCACACGCAAATGCTTGTTGAAAGTGAGAAAGACTTGAAGCACTTGCGGATGACTATCAAGGATTGCAGCATTCAGTATGGACCACAATTTAGTGTACAGAAAACCAAAATCCACACAACTGGACCAATACATAGCATCAAGATAAATAGTGAAAACTTAAAAATTGTCAAGGATTTCATCTTGCTTGAATTCACAACCAGGGCTCATTGTAGCAGCAGTCAAGAGATCAAAAAACCATTGCTTTGGGTAAGTCTGCTGCATAAGGCCTCTTTAAAATGTTGAAAAGCTAGGCGGTTACTTTGAGGACTAAGTATGCTTGATCCAAGGCATGGTCTTTTCAGTTGCCTCATACGCCTGTGAAAGTTGGACACTGAGTAAGGAAGACTGAAGAAGAACCAATGCGCTTGCGTTAACGGTGCTGGGAAAGGATGTTGAAAGTACCATGGAGTGCCAAAAGAACAAACAAATCTGTCCTGGAAAAAGTACAGCCAGAGTGCTCATGCAAAGGGAGGATGGCGAGATTTTGTCTCACAGACTTCATTTCACATACTTTGAATGTGTACTCAGAGGGAGCCATCTCTGAGAAAAAGCCGTTACTTTACACAGCAGTTAGACTTTGTAAAATGGAAGGTCAGCACAAAAGAGGATCACCTGGATCTAGTGGATTGACTCTGGGGCTGTTACACTGGCCTCAAACATAACACCTGCGAGGCTGTGTCACTCCAAACAGGCAGTGCTTTGTTCTGCTGTGTAGTGTGTCTGTTTCATTTTCATTATTGCCTCACTTCTATCAGAATTGTGTGACACACCAAACTGTTTTAAATAAAATCCCAAAGAAATGGTTATGTTTTGTTTTTTTTTGGGGGGGGGGCACCAAAGAAATTACTAACTGGCATGTACGTTTATTACTTTTTTTAGTCATGGAATAAATGACAATATTAAAACTCACTAAGGTTTTATTTACTATAACCTTTTACCAAATAAACAAATTTTCTTTTCTGTGTTACTTATTAATGTGATAAAGAAAGCATGAAAGTCTTCTTTGGCTTTGTTGAGGTGTTGATTGTCTTTTTAAGTATACACAAATCTTTGTGCATCCAAAAGCAAAGGTAGTGAATGTGTTTTCTGTCATTTAAAGAACTTGATCTTGTCACTGGCAGGGCCTTATTTAACCTCACGGGAGCAGGTGCACGCCACATGTTTTTGCCAAGATCGGGGCACATGTACCTATGTTTTAGGACGCAGCAGTGCAAAAGAGGTGAGCTGTCAGCATTGTGTGTTGTGGGCAGCGTTCCTGTGATAGGACACAAGGAGCTCCGAGACTGTGGTAAGCTGCTGATTTTCTTCACCCTGATTCTTCAGCAGGTTCTCGTTGTAGTTAATGGTTTTCAAGCAGTGTCACCGTGCTGCATGCCTGCTATGAGCAGTGCAGTGCTTTCGCGTGATTTTCTAGTCTTTTGTCCTTCACCTTTGCTGTCTTGCCTTCTCCCATGTTAAGGTTTACCGGCCCTCACACAACTCTCATTGCCATTGATGCGAGTTATAGGGACCCTACAGGAAAGGGTAGAACTGCCCTGTGTGTTTCTGGGACCCTTTATCAGGAAGAGAAAACCCTGTCTTGCTACCAAGGAGCACCTGGTGATTTTGAACTGCTGCCCAAATGGACCCTGCCTAACACTTAACTCCTACACCACCAGGCCTCCAGGATCTCAGGCTGGAAGCAAATACTTTAAAAATAGTAACGTGGGGGACTCTGGGAAGATGGCCGCCAGATAGGAAGCCCACGGCCGGAGCTCCTGGAGATCGGTGAGTGGGGGCGACACAGGGAAGGGTGGGGCTCTCAAATTGGGTTTTGTGACTCCAGGCAACCTCAGAGCCTCCTCTGAACCAGGAGCAGGCGTGACCCGCATGCCCGCGCTCCCCACAGACACGGGCACAGACTCTGCGGGTTCTTTGTGCTGGCGGGATCCAGGGCACCGCTCTGCGACCCTGAGATCAGGGACCCATAATTAATCAGCGCCTGTGCGCAATCGCTGACCAGTCCTCCCCACCCCAACGTGCCCAGGGGACACTCCACTCAGACCCACACCTCTCGCTCCCCACCCCCAGGGATTCCTGTGCCCCAAGCACAAAGGCAGGCCAGCCCCTCTCCCACCCCGGAGGCACCTTAAGGGCGCCACCACTGCCCAGGATAAGATCAAGCCATCCCCTAAACCCAAGCCTGCCCACCTGGGCCACACTTTCTAACAGGAGCAGAAGGAACGCCCGCACTCCCCACAGTCGCCATCACTCCTCACAGACGCTGCCGGTTCAGGGTGCCTGCCCCAAGACCGGCAACAGAGAGGTCCGCTTTACATTGTCTCCTGGGTAAACAGCCAGCCAGTCCTCCCCACCCCAGAGTACTAGAGGACTTTTTTCCCACCTACCTGTGGCAAGCGCCCCTAGCCAGAAACAGATCACCCAACTCCCACCCCATCCCCTAAACCCACTCCCCTGCTCAGCCAACACACTCCATCAGATCTGCAAGGCCTAGCTGCAAACAGTTCCTGAGGGAAGCTATAATATAAGACCAGCGTCCTAAAGAGAGACCCCAGGGGCACAAAACACCAAGGAAAATGCCACCTAATACGAATAAATCAAACAAAAAACAGCTAGCAGCTTCCACAGTAACAAGAAAAGAGAAACTGGATCCGATGCAAAGAAGATCAGCTGGACCTAACAGCAGTCATAGAAAATGCGGATATCGATCAACCACAGAAAGAAATCTTCAAGATCTTACTAACACGTATGCAACTCTTGAGCAACGCATTAAAGAAGAAAGAAGAATTGATACAGGAGATAAAGGCCACGCACCAAAGGGAAATCCAAGAACTAAAGAGTGAGCTAACAAAAACTAATAGTAAGCTCTCAGATTTCGGCCAGAGAATGGAGGAGGCAGAAAACAGGACAAGTGACCTAGAGGACTCACAAGTAGAAATTAATAAATGGGAGAAAAAAATCTAAGAAGTCTATGAGAGAAGCAGAAGAAAATATTAGATGCCTGGCTGATGCTATGAAAAGAAACAACATTAGGATTATCAGTCTGCCAGAGGATGAGGCATCAAGAAAACCAACATCCAAAATAGTGAGGGAATGCTTAGAGGAAAACTTCCCTAGCTTAATGAATGAAAGCCATATAACCATACAGGAGATGGAAAGAACACCAACTAGACTAAACCCCAAGAAGAGAACACCAAGACATATAGTTGTTAAACTATCCAATTATGAAGAAAAAGAAAAAATTATGAGAGCAGCTAGGGAAAAAAGGGCAATCACATGTAAAGGCAAACAGATAAGGATATGCTTGGACCTATCAATGGAAACTATGAAGAAGAGAGAGTGGAGCAGCGTATTCCGAAAATTGCAGGAACATGATGCAAACCCAAGAATACTCTATCCAGCCAAATTATCTATCAAAATTGATGGAGAAGTAAGAATCTTTCCAGACAAGGAAAATCTCAGAGAATATGCCAAAAGGAACCCAGCCCTACAAAAGATTCTCACCGACCCACTGGGAGAAGAAGAACAACAACGACCTAACACACGCAGAATGAATCTACCCAGAAACAGTCAAAGGGATAACAGCCCCCAAGATAACACTGGCTCAGAGATGGAAGAAAGACAAGAATGAACCACAAACATATATTGACACAACCTATGGAAATAGAAAAACATCCAATCCAAGAGCGATAAAATGACAACACAGAGTGCACAGATAGATGTAATGACCCTAAATATTAATGGATTGAACTCAGGCCTTAAGAGACAGAAATTAATAGACTGGCTAAGAAAATACACCCCCTCAATCTGCTGCCTACAGGAGACACATCTTAAGATCACAGAAAAAAATATATTGAGAATCAAAGGCTGGAGAAAAATATACCAAGAAAATAGCAATTCCAAAAAAGCTGGAGTAGCAATCCTAATATCAGATAAAATTGACCTCAAAGTGCAAACCATAATAAGAGACAAAGAAGGACACAATATAATGCTTAAGGGAAAGGTAGACAATGATCCAATAAGCATCTTAAATATATATTCCCCGAATGAGAGACCTGCAGAATATGTAAACCAGACACTTCATATGATGAAAAAAGAAATTACAGCCTCAACAATTATAGTGGGTGACTTCAACACACCACTCTCTGTGAAGGACAGATCACAGGGAAAGAAACTCAACAAGGACACGAGAGATCTAAATACTACAATTAGACAGTTTGACTTGATAGATATCTACAGGGTCTTTCATCCAAAGGAAAAGCATTTCGCATTCTTCTCAGCCCCACATGGAAGTTTTTCAAAGATAGACCACGTACTGGGACATAAGGAGAATCTACATAAATTTAAGCATATAGACATCATACAGAACTCACTCTCAGACCACTCTGCCATAAGGTTGGAAATCAACAAAAGGAAGGTAAGGAGAACTAGAGAAAATAGTTGGAGAATGAATAATTCTCTATTGCAAAAGGAATGTGTGCTGGCCCCGATCAGAGAGGAAATTAAAAAATTTCTAGAAACCAATGAGAATGAAACACGACATACCAAAACTTA